>KL261931.1:12844-37738 GCA_000699545.1 Podiceps cristatus | reverse complement strand
CCCTACATTTAAATGGAATTTTCTGTATTTCAATTTGTGTCCCTTTCCTCATGTCCTTTCTCTGGGTACCACTGAGAAAAGTCTGGTTCTGTCTTTTATGTCATCATCCCTCCCCACTCCCATAGTCAGAGTCACAGCGTGTGACAGCCATAAAGGGCTGTTAAACTTGAATCTCATTCCACTTACCGTTATGAATTTTCACCCACAGATTCCAGTACTGGCTCTTGTGCAAATTGTTTTTTTCCACCAAGTTGTGAAAATGAGAGCAGAAAAACCACCTTTTCAGTAAATGGTCTAGGTGGTGAAGTACTTCATTTACCCATTTCTTCCAGATCCCCTCTTCTCCTCTTGATTTTTTATGTTATCAGGTTTGCCATATAGTTTATCTACTTACAGAGACATTACAGAAGGACCACTTAAATAAAACCTTTCAACTTTTCCTCAGATGTGCTATGCACACAAAGGTGGCTTTTCATTTGTGTTTGGCAAACAAGTGTTCCTAACAGAAGAGGGGAACAGGAAGCCTCAAACTCGTCCATTACTATCTAAACAAGTACCCAAAGAATTAGTTTTCTAGGATGACCTAAATAGGGGAGATATATTTTCTCCTGTGAACTGCTCACCTCACCACTTACAAGCATTCAGCAAAGTAAATAAAAACATCTCTCATGCAGTGATACACTTAAGTTAGAGTTTAATACAACAAACATAGTCAAAGTCCATTAACTTCAAGCTAAGCACACATTTATGTGCCCTGCTTGAACACGGACAGGTTCTGTACCTGACCTCTACTTCCCAGAGGGCTGCAGCCATCTCCTAGTTATTAATTTCTCTGTCACTGTAGAAACCGTTAGTGTTAGGAGTGTAGTAATACCACCAAGAACCCAGCTTTCTGGGTGCTAAACAAACAGTAGGACAAAAGGGTAATTCTTACTCCCAAAGAGTTTATTATCCAAGTGCAAAAGGGATGAAGCTAAACATTAGAAATTTCTGATCTAATTCTGATTATGTTATATATGTTAATATATTTTAAAGAAAATGTTTAGAGTTCAAGTGCAATCTTAATCTCAGCTGAAGAATGACTATTAAAGTACAGCCCACAGGTCTTCAGAGAAATATTTTATCTTTCAAACACATAGCTACATGTGTATATAATTGTTAGTTTTCAAATGTTATGAAGCACCCAGACCATTACAGCATCATCTTTGTGGCCTCATCTGAGAGGATTTCAGTGATACAGAAAGGTATGAATAAGTACAGATTCGTAGGGAGAATGTGAGCTGTTTTTTCTGGTTGAACCACACAGGCTGCATTACACACAGGGCTGATGGTCCTGAATGTCTGGATGTGTTCATGGTCTGGAGGTAAAGGGTCAGGGGAAGGAAAAGCATGTCAGCAGCAGCACCTCTTCCAGGCCAGCTGCCAAATATATTGGAGATCTGAAGAGCAGAGAGGAAAGAAATCCTTCTCCAAAGGGTGGTTCAACCCTTTGCAGGTCAACTTCTTGGGGGCCCACTGGACTTCACTTTTAATCCACTCCCAATGCCATGGGCATAGCACTACACAGAATGGTTCTACACAGCAGGACTTGGGGGCACCCTGAGCACACCCCATCCTATGTACTAAGCTGCTCAATGAATGTTCATAATTACAAGTTTGAATCAGAGCTTAAAATCATTATTGGTCTTTAAAATAATGCCAGACACATTAGGGGAGAAAGTCTGTGAAGGAGAAAGATCTGTATCTTCCCTTCAGCCAAGCTGCTAATATCCTTTTAAACAGCCACTCATCTGACATACAAAATTTCAGAAAATGGCATATTTCTTATCCACCACCTTAAAACGCCAGTTATCCTTACACTGACCTCAGCAGTAAAGCACCCTAATACTTTGGAGAACAACCACTCCTCTCACACGCATGATACTCCCTCAATAGAAGTGAACATCTTTGGATACAATGACTGCCCTACATACAGGCTTTCATTCTGCACGTCTTCACGTCTTGGCATGAGACAGGAAAGAAAGAGAACTGCTTCCTGAGGTTAAACACAACCAAAAGTAGGACTAGATACAGCTCATATTGAGTGAAAGTAGATTGCAAGATCTTCGTGTGGTTGTTCTTGAAAGTAGAGGCTAATAAGCAAAGTATGTGTGCATCTGAGCAAATGTGGGCTGGAACATCATCCTCAGCCATGCAAATATAGCACTTGCTTCCTTCTTTGGCCTCGCTCATGCTACTAAGCAGAAACCATTTGCTAGTGGCATTCACATTAACAGAAAACCAGACTCCTCAGCTCTTCCTGCTTTGATCAGCAGTTACTGCCCACAGGAATAAACAAAGGGTTATGTTCTTCACTTGCTCCGTGCAGGGTCTGCTGCTCTCACATGGACATCAACAGCAACAAGAACAGGCCAAGCCTGTTCCAAAGTAGCCATTTGTCCTCATGTAAAGCTGTCTCCTTAATAAAGCCACGATATGCACAGTAAGGAAAACACCAATTCAAAGAGGGTTTCCCCCTTTCAAATTGTGATCTGGAAGGACTAATATTTTTAAATTTAAAAATCAAAGCTTGCCATGTCCTTTTTTGATCATCCGGAGATTGAATATAAGCTCCTCTACATCATCATCAGTGGATACAGGCATATCTGCTACAGAACATGCCACTGAGGGAAAGCATTTACTGCTATTAAGAAGTCCCAAACTCCTTGCAAATTCATTGTCCCTTTCAGAAAAGGGTTACAAGAAAGCTTAGAGCTCTAATCCAAGTTATTAATAATCCATAAAGAATACTGCATCATAATTCAGAAAAAAGTCACTTGCAACAGACAGCAATGGAAACTGGCTGCTTTAAAGCATATTTTGACAGCTGCTAGCATCAGTCAATGCAACAGATGAAGGAATTTGCTCAAAACAAGCAGAGTAGGACAGCTAAAGTAAGTCTAATAACAAATAGGTTGTCTCTTGTGAAAGCTCTGATTTTCCCCTATCTTTTGTCTTCTTCGGTTATTGAACATAAACACACTGCTGGGATGGGTGTAGGGAGATCGAGAGTGTTGCAGGGGGGAAAAAAAAAATCTATGACCTGTATCCTTTTCAGAGATGTTTAATTACTGGTGTTTCTGAGAAGAATTCTGATTGACAGGATTAGTGCCAGCACTAAAATTTACTATTTGTGGATCCTGGAGCTCACAGCTCCTGTAAAAATAAAGCAGTTTAGAAAAGAGTGTTGCGCAAATGAAGGCACTCCCTCAGCAGGGAAGGTTCATGTGAATCTCTTCTGTGGCTTTCCTTCACATGGGTTTTTCTGTGGAGATGGACTAGAAGAAGGTCCCTGGAGAACACCCTCCCCTGGGTGCAGAAGGTTTGATTCAAGTTTTCTAGGTTAGTCCTTGGGGACCATTTCTATAACAAGCCAAAATGAAACTCTAAGAATGAATGTTCCCAAACTTTGCGGAGGAGAACATTTTGTTCCATTTTCTTTACCTCAGGATTTATGTCAGGTTTGTACTGAATACCTTTTTCTTCTATTAGTTTTCCTATTCACACCACCTTCCTATTAAGATAATCTTCCAGTAGTCTCCTAGTGAGGCTCAGCCCAAAACACAATTTCACTTCGCCAATCTCTTATAAGGACTTGAGACAAATCATTCAATTGACCACAGACATTGCCTTTTATTTGATTATTGGCAAACCTTTAAGTACTAATCCAAGTAAGCCATCTTTTAAAAGGGGTAGAGCATTACATGGCAAAACACAAAACTAGAAGTAAGCAAACGCGGCTTCATTGCAAAAGCAAGGGAAAGACCACAGCATCCCAGTTCACACAGGAAGCGCCCAACAGTTTGCTGAACCATCTCCCAGAAATTGTAAGAATTGTAAAAAATTGATAGAAGAAAAACGTGTTTCTTCTCTCTTACTCCATCCCTCTCAATCATCTTTTTCAGAGATAAAGCAAATCACATACAGTGATTTCTTCCCAGAATTTTCAGGCACCTCATTTGCATCATGTATCTTCACTTTCTTGCCCCTCTCTCCTCCTGCTTTCATATCCACCATGCCTCCCCTCACCGTACTGTTGTCCAGCTTTTGTTGCTCACTCCTGCTCACATTCTTTCTACACCAGAGTTTAAACAACTTCTTGCCCCAGTTTCGATTGCACTGCCTCCTCCTCCTCCTTATTGCCAGCCTCATGATACCTGCTGCCTCTCCATTTCTTGTCCTGAACCCATAGTTCATCATGACAGCAAACTTGATCACCTATGAAAGGTCAACATGACACACACCTTTCTTTAAGTAATGTATGTGTCCAGTCCTACCACTGCCATTTTGGATCAGGGAAAATATTTGCAAATGCTATAAGACAGAAATCAGAAATTAAGGAGAAGTCTTGAATAATTTCTTAAGAACTCTCAGAACAAACATTGTAAGGCTCACAGTAGCATCACAACAGATGTCAACTATACAGTGTCACCTTATCTCAAGCTGACTCAACATGCTATATTATTTATATTTCACCTGTTTATGCATTTCTCAAGAAGTATACAACAAGGGAAGAGCAAACTGATCCAGATAAACCAAGATTCAACATTTAAACTTTTTCCAGAAATATCCAATCTCTCTCAAATCCTTTTTGGTCCCTAAAAATGCTTGGGTAATGTTATTTCTTCAGATTATAATTGTTCATATTCGTTTATCCTTGTCTTTCTAGCTTCTGAGGCAAAATGAGCAGAGCTAAACTTCTACAGAGGAAAAAATATCATAATACACTAGAATGCTGCCACTTATTCAGGAATAACCAGTACAAATAACTGTTGTTTTGGTTTGTTTTTTTTTAAATGGCTATATTATATATGGAAAGCCTGTAAATCACCCATTGCAAAGACTGTCTGAATAGTAACGTCATTGGTGATCAACACATATATTTATGTCTTCTTCCGTGGTCTGGTTCCAGGGAACCGACAAACCACTGCTTTTATTCTAGCTACTACATTTCTGCCTGGAAATAGCTGTCGCCTTGATGCTGTCAGCTGTCACCATTGCTGCTGATGTTCAGTATGGATGATTGGTACATGGGTTACAGCATTACTATCCCAACTTCAATTAGCCTAAAAATGTCTGCAGAAAGTATTGGATAAATATGAGGTCTAAATACTCAAGGGCCTCTAAATGTCCATATGGAAACTTAAATTTTAGTCCACTCAAGAAACCGGATTGATTTTTACAAATGGACACTATCTTCTCCACTATATAAGTGACCAGCTCTGTCACAACATGCTGAGAAATGGATCATCACCCTGATTCCTTCCTGTTCTGCCCCACAGACGGAGGAAATGAGGTTGCTGGAGAAGGCATAACAAGCATGTCTGGTTTTTAACTTTTTACCTAATGTGCAAACACAAAAACTGGCAGTTTGCAATCAATCATCTAAAGAAAAAAACACCACGGCTTCTTGTCAGCCTTCAAACACTACCTGTGTGCTCAGTGATACCTGAGCTTTGCCAAACCCACTCCATTTATTTTAATGAACTACAACTCATAAATTCAATATGCAGTTTAAATCTCTCCTCACTTGGCAGCCATATAAACAGCAAGGAATGTGCACGTAAAAAAGTTAACCTGGTCACACCTATTACTTTTCCAAAAGGAAGAGCATGCTCAGGTATGGTAGATGAGAATCTAGATGACTGAGCCCCAGCTACTTGTTTAGACTGTTAGCCCTGCTTTCAATAGTAGGAAACATTACATAAAATCCATGTAACACATACAAGTTAAGTGCAAATGATGAAAGAAATCAGCAAGGGAAAAGAGGCCAGAGAGCTGTTGTGATGGAAGAATAGCAGCTGGGAAAACTGAAGTCAACCCAGCTATGTTATTTTTTAATTAAAAATAAACATGGGCTTTGTTGCCAAGGGATTGGTTAGCATTCCAAGAGGGGGTTGGGGGTGAAAAAAAAAAAAAAAAAAAAAAGGAATTTTGTTTTACTTCCTTCTCATTCCTCTCCTAACCTCTCTCCCCTCTTCTGCTGCCTCTTTCCCCCTCCCCAAAAGTATTTATAGATTTTGCAGAAAAAAACCATAGTCATAAAATCTAGGACAGTATGCAGCACCACATTGAGCAACCTATTTTTAAGGCATTCTCTTTCTCTCACAGAAATGTATCCTTGATTAAAAAGTCAGACACTATCATTTTAATTTTGTTAATTATTTCATCTTTGCTGCTGACCTTCTTGCTAGCTATACAAGTACGCAAGTACACAGATTGTACTGCCTGAGTCTACATGTGTGTCAATAATAAAGGCCCTCTTTGGACAGTCTTTTTAACAAAGGTTTCTGCAGACCCACGTTAATCCTTCCAAGTTTGCTTCTCTTCAGTCAAGTACTATAGCAACACTTATTCATGTCTGGAGAGGGATTAATTCTATTTTTAATGGAATTTGCTTGTGTCCAAGACCACTAAAGGTCTTGCACTGTTTCTTTGCAGTCCTCACTTCAAACAGGATTGTGAAGTCACTAGCAGAGAAAAACCAAAGAATCCAAAGACTTGGTTCAGGTTTTTCATACATTCCAAAGACTCAAAAGTTAACTACTTTAAAGGCTGACTGCCTCATTAACCTCTCTCCCCTACGTTTTTCATTCATCTATCTTACACATTTCTTGTGTGCTTTTGTTATGCCTGACCTCAGAGAAGCTTTCTGCTACTGAGATCTTAGCCGCAGACCAGCCTCATCACAATTATTTCTCCACACTGCTTCCACATCACATTTCAAAATCTTATCTTGCTTAATCAACTTTTACTTTCTCCCTCCCCATCTGCTTTAGATATTTACGTTTTGTTTAAGATGTTTTAGGCCATAATTCATATGAAATACATACAGTTGCAATTGTTCTGATAAAACATGTAGGAGCTGATGGGGCAAATCTCCCCCAAAACAGATCAATGAAATTTAAATTTTCTATAGTAATATCCACCTTCCACTGAGTAAAGGTATCGGTTCTGGTTGAACCACAGAAAGATCTACCTAATGATTAGTCATTGAGCTGACTGGTGAGAAAAGAGAATTCAGGTGAAGTAAAAATACTTGCATATATATCCTGGATCTCAGATAACTACCATCATGCACAGCAAGTCACCAGCCTAAGGGCTGTTCTGGAGTAGGACCTGCTTGCATCTATCTAGAGTAAATTCCAGTTTGTATTTAAAAAGCCTATTGATAAAGGGAATAGAATATTTAATTATTTATTCAGTGCAGAACAGCTCTAAAAAGAAAGAGTCCTGAACAGGAACAGTGCAGTACAGGATGGTCAATGCAGCCAGATTTTCACAGTAAAAAGACCCAGCCTCCATCCCAGCTGCACAGAGCAGTGTTTAAACCTTCAATCTTGCAAGGTGACCTAGCCAATAGATTAGGATGAAAGTGTCTCTCTGTCTGCTCTCATACTTTATGAGGTCTTTCTATGCATCCCGTTGCATTTACAGAAAGATTCTGAACTTGCAAAAACAAAGACGGAAATAATTTTTCACCCACTTCTGGTCAGTATTTGCTGACTTACATCCAGATTCCTCTAACATCTGAATCTTCCGTTAACTCCAGAGAAGATTTGTGGTTGACCACAGAACATAAGGTTAGCTAACTAAATAGCTTAACGCATACTATTTGCAATGCAACAGTAAGCACAGGAGTAAGAGAATACTGGGTTGCAAAACGTTTTTCTTTATGCTTTGCATACTTTTTGGAAGAGGAAAGAAAACCACATTAGGCAAAGCAATGTATTTGTTTTGTCTCAAGGACATTGGCTCACAAAGAAATGTTGATGCAACTAGTGAGAGTTCAAGTCATCGTTGCCCAAACCATATTAAAAACAACAACAACCCACAACATTAAAAAGCCTTTGGAACTCAAATATTATTCCTCATCACAACCAAATGTAAATAATTCAACAGCTTAGTGACCAACAGTACACATGACTTTTCTGGGTAATTAAGCATCGAAGCAGAGCTGAAACTAATTCTATGAACATTAGTTCTTTTTTGTGGCAACACAAAATTGTATTCAGCATTAGAAAATAAGGGAGTGGGGGGAAGAATAGCTTGGCATTGGCAGAATCTAAATATGCTACGCTTCAGCCTCCTTGAGTTTTACAACAATTTCCATGTAAGAATAGAATTTAGTTCAATTAAACATGAATGGAGGGATCGTTTCCTCTTTCAGATGCTCACTTGCTGCTTGAGGCTAAGGGTTACATGATAATAGAGAAGTCAGAGAGGCTTCTCAGTTAAACTCTTCCTTTTCCAGATAGGGTGACTATTTGACTATCAAAATAGGAACTTCCTAATCCTGGCTACTGAAGAGGATTCTACTATCCTTCCCATAGTATTTTTGCTTTTCTTCAAGATCTGCAACACCTCAATCCAAAAACCAAAACAAAGCTAAATCTTTGGGTGGTTTGTTCCATTGCCTGTATAATGGCTGGGAGATATGTATAATCACATAAATACTGAGGAGGACAGGGAAAACAAAGTGAAACTCAAAAATACAAATGGAAGATAAGAGATCCTCTCTAGCGAGAAAGAGTTGCAATAAAGTCACTCAGAAGTGTCACCAGCCTTTTATTCAGAAGAGCAGTCACACCAGTGAAGAATAACTCAATGATTTTGCTGTGTTTTAAAAGGCTGGGATCCTCTTCTTGTCATATGATAGCAGCACTATTTTGTCTTTTCAGTTTCAGACCAAGAATCTAGGCCACTGAAAATGCAACCATGTGCAAAAATGGGCAAAACATTTAAGACCATCCACATGTCCCATCTTCATCTGGCAAACAGAAAATGGAATGCTGTTTACAGCCCTTTGATATTTCTTTGTTTTTCATGAGAAACTAGTTGATATTGTCTATTGTCTTGATGCCATTTGTCCAAAGCAACCTTTTTATGAGGGTCACATTAGACTAATAAACAGCAAAGTATCATATAGACATCAGGATTCATTCACTAAGTGGAATTCAAGACGACTGATGCTTAAATTTTATTTCTTATTTTAAACCAGAACCATCTTGTCAGCCTCAGGATTTCCTTGATCTTTAAGTTGTAGAAATATACAAAACTAAACAATAGTCTCCACTAATTTCTCAGAGAGGAACGGTGGTCTCTACAGTCCCAATGCTTTTAAACCTATTAGACCACCCTACCTATCACAACTTACATCTGCTTTGTGCACACTAGAAATAACATTACCACTGGTGGTTGAGTGAAAGAAGCTGACCAAAGGAGTAGCTATTGAAATATATCTGCCCCATTTTAGAGAAAAAACACACCCAAAGCACATAACACAGGGAAGAAAAGGCGATGTGGACATTAAAGTGATGGGAAAGAGGATGTTTAAAATAGAGGAAGAGCAGCAGTGATACAGAAGCATCAAAGATGATAAAAAAGATGGAGAGAACAGTTGGCACAGAAGGAATGAGACCAACCTGAGAACTGGTTAGCAGGTACAAGATTAGCTGTAGGCTTGCGCTAGGTCCATTACTCTAGAGGCCCAAAGCAACTCTTAAAGCTTCTCCTGCTTAAGGCTGGGGTTTGTTGCAGCTGCATGGTGTCACATTCAAGACATTATCACATTATTCTTTGATATTTATGCTATTCTCGGTGGTGCTTGTCCCCTCGACAGACACCAAAAAGACAGATGATCTGCACTGCTTGATTTTGAAAAGAGGCCTACACACCAACAGCGAAGGAATGTGTTGACTTACTTTCAGATAGGAGGACTGCACAAAAAGCTTTATGATAACAAATACTTGATGCAGCACAGCTCATTCTACCTATCTTTCCAGAAACAAGAGATTAATAATAGATAAGCAAAGAAGAAAAAAAAGAGAGAGAGGGAGGGTTTGGGAAGTTAGATTTACAAAACAGCTTTTGTCAAAACAATTAAATTGTTCTCCTCCAAGTCATTCATCATCTCAAATATTTTTTCTAATTTTGACTTCCACCCACTAGAGAGCAGAAACCTTCTAAATAATTATCGTCTAGGGATTCCTGAGCTGGAATTCGGATTGGCCTACATAATTCCTCCAGACAGTGCTCCTCAACTTTTTCCCATAGACCTCGCTATTGCAGTGCAATGCCTGGAATGCCAGATTTGTGCTACAGAAATTAGTCTTCTGTGGACAATGTCAAATTCCATCACTTGGCAGCAAGACTAAAAACTAATAGTACGCTCCCACTTCTGCATTTGAGCAATAACTTGTTTCTAGGATGAATCTGAAGGGGAGAGGGACAACCAATTAATTACTTATGAGATTTGCTAAGTGGTGTTAGATTAGCAGTCTCATAGAATGAAGTTTTTCACTGATCTACAAAGTTCACAGAGTACCGGTGATGGCGGCAGCAGCTATGTCAGCCCAGTTAGGCACAGACTGACTCCCAGGTAATGTTTGGCTACTTTGCATTTTCCATGCAAGGAATATCCTGGGACAGCAGCTTTAGTGATCCTTCTAGTAGCAAATCACTCATTTCGTACATGATATTGCCCTCTGCCTATCTATGGGAAATCAAAAGAGCTGCATCCCAGCGTGAGAGGAATATGGTGGAAACTCCACAAAGGGAAGGCTTCAGGTAACACTTTTTCTCTTCCCCTGGCTAAATTTGTCTGGTTTCTTGCAATATACAAGCACTAATATCTCTCTAATCACTTTTAGACAACATTCAATGACAGTAAAGTTTTTGTTTCTGTCTATGGTACCCATATGATTTCCACTACAATACTGAGTGATTCACAGTTTTCAATTTCAATCTCACAACAAACCTATGGTTTGGTCAGAGGAGTAACTTCTGTTCTCATTTTACAATAGGCTGATTGTAACAAAGGCAAAATAAATAACTTGTGCAGTTACAGACATGTTCTGTGAATAAAGACCTTACATGGGGGCCTCCCAGTGCATCAAACAGTGGACCAGATTTTTTTCCTTTTTTTATTTGGTTTTCTTTAGGGGGGAAAGCAACTTGCTCTGAAATAAAAAAACACTTCATTTCCTAGAAACCCCAAATTGGTTTCTGTCAAATTCTTTCAGTGGTATGCCCTGGAAAGGGAGAGAAGGCAGTGACAAATGTGGCAGATGATGATAAACTGTTGTCTTCTCTAGAAATAGCAGTTCCCTTACTGTCAGCTTTCTTGCTTGAGCCAGAACCAAAGCACACACTTTACACAAACTGAAGGACCTCTTTATATATCCATAAATAACATCCAAACCATTAAAAATAACGGGAGGAGGAGGAAGGAGAAAAGAGAGGAGGCTTCAAACAAGCCCCAAGTACTGAAAATGAGTTCTAAGCATACAAAGCAGCAGCAATCTCTTCAGTGCCCTATTGGAACTGCAAGTAGGATCACCTGTGCTTCGTAATCGAATAGACATCTGTTAAGATCATACATGGTTAAAAATCTCTGTACAGTTAATGTAGAGACTGTGATTTATCAGCCCCCAAACTGTGCAACATTCTTACTTCAAGTCAGATCTAATAAAATCTCAGACAGACATTGAGGAGAAAGCTGAAAATTGTCTATAATAAAAAATTTCTACTATTTCTGCCACAGTTTTAAGGGTTCTAGCCTCACTGGGATACTTGAAATCAGGACACAAAGCTTAAAGTATCCACTAATCTACTTTCTTCATTCTTTTAAACAGGAAGATATTCCCTGTGTGCATTTGGAAGTGGTGTGTGGTATGTACATCTACACTCTGGCATGAAATCTCAAGTTTTCTTGAGCTATTTACACATTTTTCACGAGGTGTCCATGGCCTAAGACTCACAGGCAGACCAACCAATTGCAAACCAACTTCTCCCAGTTTTAGGACAGACACGCATAAAAACGATTCCATTCTCAGAGGTGCAAATTTCTCTGTGGATTGATTTGTCACCATTTTCAAATACCTGCCTCAATACAAAGACTGTTTGGTCGTACATAGCAGTCATAGCATTGTTTCCTCTCTTCTGGTTCCCCATGCATCACCTCCCTGGTAACATGTCCACACCCAAGTAATTATGGACCACACCATCAAAGTAAACTTTCTTCCTAGAGCAGAAAAGAAAAAAAAATTCCACATAAAATTTTACCAGTTCAATCTTGCCTTTACAACTGCAGCCTTTGGATTATACGCAAACAGCTTCTTCTAGGAAGAGAAAGCTGCACTACTTCAATGAGAGGTACGATTCTGAACAGATGCAGCTAAGCCTTTACAAATCCCTGGGTAGACAATTATTTCAGTTTGAGAGCTTAGAGTGTGACTGGAAGTCTGAACACTTTGAAGGTGATGTAAATCAAAGTAGCCTCTCCTTCAAAACACAGTGATTTCCCCTACTTGGAGTTCCTTCCACTTTGAGAGAATGGATATAAATTAATCTCTCAAAACAATACACACTTGTAACTAGATTGTGTGATGTACTGGTTGGTTGGTTTGGTTTTTTTAAGGAGCTTTCTTCCTCATGTCTGCTGGTACAGCTTAAAAACTTGTTCTAATGACATGGTTCTGGGCGACTACTTGACTGTGGAAAGTAGAAAGTCAGCTTCTTTCCAATTTAAATGCAAAGGGAAACCTCAGCACTGTGGTGTAAGGGCAATATGGTGACACATGACAGGTACTCTTGTAGCCAACAAGCATGTGCCAACAGTGGGCTTTTCAGTATGTTTTTGAGAATAACACTATACACTAAAAGCAAAGCCATGTGAGATTTCTGCCTCCACTTTGTCACCTCCCCCACGTGCAATCAGATGATTAGATTTGTTCCCTTTGGGATATCTTTATATGTCACATATGAAGGTGGCCAGCCCAGCTACTTGAACAGTAGTCATTTCAAGAATGTGAGCAGTGAGATATAGCTGAAGCACCGCTCAGCCTTAACAATACAAACTACAATGGCCATAACTGCATCTGGTTTCCCAGAAGAAGAAATCCTGGGACCATTCTGTACTAGAAAGGAACTATGGCATCGTGCCTGCTGGATTGGTCTGAAGGATGAGAAAGCCATTTTGATCCTTTTCTTGCAACAGTTCTTTTTTTCTGCCATGAAATACTAAATGCCACACAGACAATACAACATAAGAGGCTCATCACATGCTTTGCACAGTCCAAAGACTCTTTTTCAGCTTCCAGATTATAAAACAAATTTTTCTACAAGACGTAACCCAAGCTCTGTTTGTATACTAGCATCCTCACTGAGGATATGGTGCTCTATGTATTGTAATATTCACTCCTAGTGACTAAGAGAACAATCCCTATTTATGCCTACAGATGTCTGCATCAAGTAATTAGACATTTTAAAGGAAACCAAAACCAGGGCAACCGTTCATTGAATCTTTTAGGTTGGAAAAGACCTAAATTAGAATTAGCAGGGTTCTAGTCATAAACAGTTCACAATGGGAAAAATATATACTTCAACAGAAATCAACATGTTAATGGGTTGTTAGTTACCATGACTAAGCAGCAACGCCATTTCCCACTAATATCTATAAAACGTATTGTTTATATCAGTAACTTGACTGTAACTTCCTGTGATCACTTACCAGCCCTTTATAATACAAACTTAGAAATATAGTACTAAAGCGATCTTAATGGAGAAGCTTTGATCACAGAACCCTGAATGAGGTTCTTCAAGATCACAGCCCACCCTTGCCTTGCTCTCAAGCTCCAAAATGAACTCTGACAGACAATTACTTTGCTTGGCCAACATGCATGTTTCTAGGGAGATGCAAAATAGAGATTTCTGAAGGCATAAGTAACAGTTAAGTGCCCAAGCCTCGTAAATTTTAATAGGATTTATGTACCTTTTATCTTTGAAAATGTCTTTGAAGAAATTGTCACCTTTAACAAAGACTGAAAAGAATCAGGTTTAGATAAACTAATTTTTTACTCCCAGGTACACTCATTTACATGTAAAGATGATATAACACTCCAAGCGCAGACAAATTAGTCTAATTTTTTAGATTATTTTGAGATCGGGAGAGCAGTGTAAATCGTTTATCTCAACAAGAAAGGCTTTTGACATTTGTCTCATAGTGTGTAACATCCACATAGACAAACAGATAGATAGATTGAAAACTTGAAGAATTGTCAGGCCCAGAGGATAAAGATCAGTGCTACAAAATCCGGTGGGAGGCCAGACGCTGGTAACGTACACCAGGGTCAACACTGGGAGCAATACTGTATAACATCTTCATTAATGACATGGATGATGGAAGAGTCCACCCTCAGCAAGTTTGCAGACAATCTAAAACTGGATGGAGTGGTTGATACACCAGATGGTTATGCTGCTATTCGGAGAGGCCTCGACAAGCTGAAGAAATGGTTCAACAGGAACCTTATGAAGTTCAAGAGAGAGGTCATGGAGTCTCCATCCTTATAGGTATTCAAAACCCAACTGAACGCAAGCATGGACAACCCCTACTCTAGCTGACCCTGCTTAGCAGAGGGGAGGTAGACTACAAAATCTGCAGAGGTCCATTGCAATCTCAGCTGTTCCTTGATTCTGCAATTACAGCAGAGTTTCGTGATAACTATCCACTGATTCATCTTGCAATACATGTAGCAGAAAAATGCAGTATGCAAACATACAAACCATGCTATCTTCCATAGTATAAAAGTACAACAGGCCAGTTCCTTAGGTAGTAACTTCTCTGTGGAAAGTAGTTCTACGTATTACAATTCACATCAGTTGAGGTTATGAACAATGCACTATGAGGGGCTTTTACCCCTCACGCATTAACGAGGTTTTTCAGTGGTACCCTGATAAAAATGCTTCTATCAGAACAATTATTTTTAACTCAACATCTTACATAGAACTGCTCTAATTATTGCCTTAATCAACAACATAACTTACAATACAACTTGCAATTAGCATATGGTAAATAACATCCGCCAATTAGACTATCATATGCACTGTACATCTGGTTCCTGTTTTCACAGGAATGCAGCTATTTGTGCTGGATCTTGTCCAGGGTCTCTGCTTTGGCCTCTAACACTCTTTGGATGAGCAACCCTCAACTTTCTGCTGTAGTTAATGGGAAGACAAGATTCCTGCACATATGAATTAGGTCATAGATATGAACCTTGAAAGGAGGTTCATTAGTCATTTTTAGAGCTCCACTACTTTAAAGTAGAAGAAAATAAATCACAGAACACATCCACTTCATCACTGCATACCGTCATCACAGACAGCAAAGTTAAATCTGTATTAATCACACATCTCCCACCATTTCTCCTTTTGTTCCCTGTCTATCCATCCCTTCATTCTTTTTTTTTTTTTTTTTTTTTTGTTAAACTTCATGGCCTAGAAACAAATACAAGCATTTTATTTCATTATTCAAGATCATATCTCTGCTGTTGCTGAGTGTCTTCTGTGGATGGCTAAGGATTCATGCTTTCCAGGGCCACCTATAGTTGTGCAGCATGTCCAGCAGGACTGGATGGTTTATCTTGACAAATAGTTAATCAATTTACTATTCATAATCCCTTTCTTCAGATGTGCTGCTTTCTCTAGAGCAAGGATTCTCAAGTAGCAGCAAGTGACTGTTTCAAAGTTATATACACATATAGGTTAAAGGACTGACTTGCCCTGTGCACAGTTTTGCATAGAGCCCAAAACATCTGCTCCTGACAAATCTGCAACACCCAAACATACAATGCTCAGCAAACCGTAGAGCAGAGGTATCAGATATGAAGCCCCCTAAACCTCTTGCACATTAAAAAAAGCACAAAGCAACTGGGAATTCTAAGCAACCACACAAAGCATGAAGCAAAACTGAGAACTATCTTAAAACATCTGTAAGTCTTGCTTTGGCTTTCCAAAAACAAAATAATTCAAAGGAAAATGTTCTAAATTGGAGGAAAAAAAAAAAAAAAAGGCACACTACAGAAAGTCTCTGCTTTTGCCTGATTTAGTAATTCATGCTAGAGCAGCAAAACAATCTTTATCAAAAAGATTCCACTGATGCTGTGGGTGACAATTCTATTTAGGGTCCCAGAGGTAAGCACGTTAAGGAGACAACCACATTTTGAGCCTTTGAAAGGCACCCTCTTACCAGCAAAAGAGAAAGCCATGACCTGAGATGCAAGATGAGACTTATCTGCCTAACTCTGCCACATGATTTGGGGAAAAGGTTTGGGGTGAGATTGGGGGCAGGGGTTCGCCTCAGTGCTGCTTCTTCCCCCGCTGTCCTTTGATTCTCATCTGGTCAGATTTTGTCTTTGAGGTCTTGGGATGTTTTTCAACATAAACAGTACTTGAGCTCCTCACAAGTATGGTATAAAATTATTAATACAGATAATAAAAAGTGATTTGGGTTTTTTGGTGGTGGTGGTTTGGGGTTTTTTTATTTGGTTGGGGTTTTTTTTGGGGGGGGGATTTTTTTGTTGGTTTGGGGTTTTTAAATTTTTGTTTGGTTGGGGTTTTTTTGGTTTGGTTTGGGTGGGTTTTGGTTTGGTTTGGGTTTTATCTGAGATAGAGAAAATACTAACAGAAAGTCAAAGGAAGCACACAAAATTTTCCACACTAATCTATTGACTGCATATTGCAGAGTCAAGGTCCATTACGAGCTGTGCATGCTTTGCTTCAGTCTGAAAGGCAAAGCTCACTTGTCATTTCCATCAGTGTAATGTACATAAGAAAGCTTTATGTGCAACATTCCATCATGTGTTCTTGTTGCTGTCAAATACAGAAAGGGAAGAAAATGGAAACATGAATTAATGAAATCATTTTCCTTACCACATACAACCTCAGGCTGAGATGATGTCAGATTCCACAAGCAAAACAAGTTTGAGTGACAGCAACATTTGAGAAGAGGAAATCCAAAGGAAACCTATGTTCATCAAAAAGTTGTGCTGATGATCCAACAGGCAGATCCCTTCTGTAAAGTCCATAATGAATTGAGGTCTCTGCATGCTTTGTGGCTGCCAGTACTGGAGACCTTTGACTTTCTTAGAACACAGGGGAAAAGTACATAAGGTCTATACTCTGTCCCATGCCAAACAAATCCCGAAGGGACCATAAGACTGGTTCCCTTTACGCTCAAGGCATCCAATCTCCTGTTGATACATAAAAATCATATTAGTCTAGTAACTGCTGTATCCAAGGTCCCTTGGATTCTCTTACCGGAGTAAAAATGGGAAGGGTAGACACAGAGCCAGTTAATGCTGGCACTATACCAGTTGGGATGCTACTTCTGCCAGGGAATTTCTCCTCAGGATAGCTGTGGCTGGACTGCATTTTGCACCAAAGTGGACAAGAGCGGGACTGAGAACATAACCCTCAATCTTGACATTTCATCACTGCTGAAAATTCCACTGTAATTTTCACAAGAGTAGTTGTTCTTGGAGGTATTAAATTCAAGTTCCACCGACTCTACATCTCCTCTATAGATTAAGACATATGTGTACCCTACCTTATGAGGTAGGTAAGCTTATGAGAGCAAGCCTGCATACAAGGATTCACCTGGTAGCAGAATACAGCTCTCCACATGGTCAAGCGGGCTTTAGCAAAACCAGAGATCAGAGTTCAAAACGTTGCTTTCAGCTCACTTCTCCTTTCCTGCTGCTGGCTTTCTACCATTTCACACGCAGTACAGAAGCCTCCATTTGAGGTACAAATGGAAGGGGATGGGTGGAAGTTGGTAGAGGGAAAATTGACCCATTTTTTTGCCCCTTGCACCTCACTTTTAAGACAGACAAGCGAGGAAGGTACATGGTACCTTAGCTGATACATTAGCTGCTCCTGTCATTTCAGGGTAACCTTAGATTTGGAAAGAAATGCAGCAAGTTTGAGCCACATTAAAGCATTGATTTAGCAAAGTGCTTTGAAACACATGCTTACAGTTAAGTATGTGCCTAAATGCTTTGCTGAATTAGGACCTATGTTGGTAAAAAGGGCAATTGATTAATGGCTTCTGACAACCACCAGGAACTAATGAGCCACAGACCTCCGCTTTTTCCTCCAAATGATTGTACTTAAACCTGAAGGAAATTTCATTATGGAAGCTGAAAACACTTATAAATAAATCATATGTGTCTCCTTTACAAATATTAATTTTTATCTGCAATTAGTGGTAAACCCAAACTTCCTTTCATACAGTAATCGGAGACAGTCCCATTTGCCCTATGTAACTGGTTACTTATTCAAACCCATAAATTTCTTTCTAGAACTGTATGGTTTACAGAACACTCTATGAACACGGCTAAATCAACCATGAAATATGCAGCATCCAACACAGTAACCAAAAGGTTGCCTGACTGCAACAAACTTCAGGATGAATCAAGCCAGCACTGTACAATCCACCTAAAAATGAAGAGCTCAGTAACATGATGTGCTGGAACCTGCTTCAAGCTGTTCCTCACTGAGTCAAATTACAGGATCAGATCCCAAGGACACAACCTATTCAAGCCCTCTCACATGGGAGATGGTAAAGGTCAAACAGTGAGAGGATCACCTTGGTCCCCCTAAGATGCAATCCAGCACTCTATTTGCCAAGCTGTACTCCACCGCAGAGGTTTTTTTTAACCAGCAATGTGTTTTAACTCCACCTTATTTGTATTTAAAGAGAAACAGGAAAATCCTGTTGCCAAGGCACATCTACAGAAGCCATGACATTCAAGTCTAATGTCAGTCTTACCTAAATATCATTAAACAACTCGTTCGTGCTTCCTAGCAGCACGATTATTATTGCTGAGCACAGACAACAAATCTAGTATGACAAAAGCAATGGCTTATATTAACACTGTGAGGTCCTGAGCTAACAGACATACCTAAAATGTTCAAGACCATAAGTTACGAAACAGGGGCACTAAGACCTCATTGATATCATTCATAAAATATCTAAAATGATTCTGCCTTTTTCCATCTTTACATGTGTATTTTGGTCACCTGAACTAGACTTCAGAAGTAGACATATGTTATATAATGAAAAATAACATTAAAAATACACTATTGATATATACAGCAAGACTTTAATAGAAGTTTACAGTGCTTGAACAGCAGAGATGGAAGTGTCCTTCATACAAGATGCTTACTACCGAGTAGTCCATTTTTTTGTTCACATATTTTCTTGAAAGTGCGCTAGTTCACTTAGTGAAGGCAGTTTGAATTCATAACTGTGGGTGACTAGTTACACTTAGGCTGAGGTTTCACAATGACTAGGTTTGCGCACAAACATACAATCAAAGCCTGCAAATCTAATTATCTGTGATCACATTTTTGCCTATTACCTTACAGAGTTTATGCTAGCATTACACCTTTGTACCAGCTCTGTGACAGCTTTGCAAGCAAAGGCAGTGCCTAATCCACCAAAAAGCCTGACAGCGTGAAGTTAACCTGCCTGTTTGCTTGCTAGTAATAAGAATCAGAGAGAATTTGTATCACGGTTGCATTACACCATCCAACTACAATGTTTCTTATCGCTTACTAGGAGCCCTAACGCACAATTAACTTTAGCACTGAATTTCACCTACTAGCGAGATGAGGACTTCAGCTTCCACAGTTTTAAATGTTTCTTGAATATCCATTAAGGTCTTTGTAACAGAGACGAGCTCTTAAAGTCAGCTCTGAGGAAAGAAAAGTGACAGGGCTACCATACCTAAGCCTCGGGGAAATGACCAAAAGCTATCAAGTCAGTGGGAAAAAATTGTTTCAGTTCCCTAGGTTTGGATCAGATCAAATATGCACACACTCTAACAATGCCCCAGAGGAAAGGGTGGGGAGGGAAAAGGAAAACACTTGATTTTTCTTCATAAGGCTACACAAATAAGATATCACATTACTAAGTAAATGCTCAATGTGTTTACACTCCTATTACGCTGTGACGAGGAAAACAAGTATTTACCTTTGCACAACTAGCTGTTACCAATATGTTTATTCTAATTCAGAGCCTGGCTCAAAACCTACTTGAAAGCCTATTTCATGTTTCCATGGAGTTCAATTAACATTTTAGATATGTGCATAATACAAAAATAGGATTCTATTAACAATACCTAGCACTCACTTGAGGTCTACGTATGTACCACAGCAATGTGCACAAGGTATTCCTAAGTTCAGACAGAAAGCTTTCAAAAAGAAAGACAATGTGGTGAGTTTAAAAACATATGTCCTCATTCATTCAGTGCATGGGAAAGTTTGAAACAGCAGTTATTTCCTATTCCTAGCACAGTGAAAATCCACGATGTATCAATTATCACCCTGAGAGGTAAGTTTTGGTATTTCTAAAGGTGAATACTGTAGCCAGGGAGTCACCAAGGCAAAAAAACGTATCCCTTTAGTAAGTCTCTTATTCTAAGAATACTGGCCATATTTAGCTTGACCCACACAGAGACCACAGGATTGTACTACAGACATCTGGCCCCATCTGTCACACCCACACCTGGGCAAATAATGTAAAAAAATTTGTAATCTTCAAAGGATTAGAGCCTTTTCTCTGCTTGATTACAGTAACAGACCCATTGTGAACTCTTACCATTATGCTTCATTATAATAACAAGTCCAATCTTATATTTCCTTAGCCTTGTATTTCCAAACCTTTTTTCTCTACCGCATAGCTATGCTGACAGACACTCTTTTTCATTCCCCCCTCTCTTTTACAAATTAGAAAAAGCTGGCTTGAATTGAATGAATGGCTCAGTAGCATTAAAGAATGTATACGGACCTTTCCCCACAAGGCTGCTGTTCTGAATTCATCCTATTCGAAACATGGCCAATAGAGATTAGGGACTGACAATCTCTTTGCTACCAACGTAGACATCGTCAATTTGCACCTTTAGGGGATGTATGTGGTAAGAGCTGTCCTCTTCATTAACAATTATCTGAGCATCTAGGACACCTCCAGGAAGCTAGGCTTGAGAAGATCTGGATGAGTCTCCCACTGAATAAATTCACTTTAAAGACTCCAAAGACTTTCAGTCCTGGGGTAGCAAGAAGATTAGAGGAGCAAGCACCTTGCCTTTAGCTGTTCATCTTATATGGAAGGACCATGGCTTCCACTAATAACATGACATCTTCCACAAGACTGACTCCACTTTCAGCAAAACATGTTTGCTCTTCTGTCACATCATTGCTTCTTCTTTCTCAAGATTTCTAAAACCAGATATTAAAAATTACTATGGAGCACACCCATAGGTGCTGAAGAAACTTGGCTCCAGATCCATCCTGCTCTCCTAAAGTGTTTCTCTAATTGCTATTCTAATAATTTTCAAAAACTTATTGAAGAATTTTATGCATGCATTTCCTTTTCCCTCATTGTTCTAGGACTTGCCTTCTAGATATCTCAGCCTATTCTGTTTTTCAGCTTGAACTATCCTGGGAATTGTTTATGATGTGGCTGAATAAGGAAGCCTAAGTCATTGATCAAAAAGATCAAGATCCTCCATTGACACATATTTTGCTATTAATAACTAAAACAAAAAAAAAAAAAAAAAAAAAAAAAGAAAGTTGGGAATTACAAGTGAATGCACTATTGGCTAGTATGAAATCATGCAAAACCGGGCAAATTTCAGCTTTGAGAATTCTAAACTTGCAGACTAAATCTCTCCACAAGTCTTTATACTTGTTTAGTAATTACTTTTACAAACACTAGACAGTGATTTACTAAATGAAGAAGTAATTCTTGACTCTTAAAAAAAGAGGTGGGGGAACCCCACCAGCCCAGGGCTGATAATGAATCGCACGATAGGTGCCATGTCATATGGTTGGAAACACAGCAATTACAAACAGCACTCCCTTCCTCTTGAGTACTGGTCAGTTCCTGGCTGGAGTCCCGAGTCCATCTGCAGGTACACATTACTTTAGGAAAGATGTGGACCAATTGGAAGAGGTTCCAGAAGGCAACAACAAAAGTTTTCAGAAGTCTAAGAAACATGGCATCCAGGGAGAGGCTGGAAGGGTCAGAGCTGGTGAGCCTAAAAGCCATGGTAATTCACCTCACATATATTAAAGGAGAAGAAAGACACTCTTCATATCCACTGAGGGCAAGAGACGACATAATATGCTTAAAATGGATTAAGGAAGCTGATTTTTCTCTCTTGACACTCACAATTTTCCTACCAATTAAGACACTTGGGGAAGCTGTGTAAAGAGAAAGATAATTAAGTACTGTTACAGGTCAACTGAGGCAAACTGCAAAACTCTGCATGGGACACTTCCAGAACAGAATATACCACCCAGAATTTATTTAAGTAGTAAACTCTGGTTTGGGCCAATGGAATGGACTGGATTACTCGCCAACATTTCTTCTAGCCTACCTTCTAGATTTGGCAATACCACTTGCCAGTTTCAGCGCTCTGTGTGTGCCTCGAACATGAGCAGCAATAATCTGGAGCTCATCAAAAGGCCACAGGAAGGAGGAGGAAGTGCACAGTCGTTACCTTTTCCGCAGAAGCATTTGCAGAGAAAGATTCCTAAGGATTCAACTGGCAAGTCAGTATGTTCTCATAGCCAAAATGTATCAAAAATCGATGACAGATGTAACAAAACCAGAACCCAAGATACTGTGACTATGGGCACTCTGTTAACCATAGATAACAATCAAATCAACATACAAAACCCCAATCTAAAACCAGATTGGGATAGCTGTAAAGTATAATGAACTCAAGACACAGATGATTTTTTTTTTTATTTTTTTGCCAAGCGTATAGTTTTGAAAGTCCATTAATTCAATTTCGTTTCCTTAAAGCAAAAAAATCTGAACCTGAAAATTTAAAGAGATACAACAGTTACTAGCGTTGACTTTCACTGAGTGCCTATTTCCTGTCCTTGAAACTCTCCCCCAACCACTACTATTTTCACTTGAATTTCTCCACAGATTTAATTTGTTTATAAAATTCCGTGTTTCTATTGTTATAGAACTCTGATCTGTTATTTTTGTTTGGATAATAAGCATAACACCTGTGACACCAGCTGCAGCTGCCACTCTACCATCACCATCATTCTACCTCCAACAATGGCTATGAGATATTTGGAAGAAGATTAAACAAATCCAAAATTCATCTATCAAATCATACAATAACAAGGACAATAAGACAGGTGAATTCTTTTTCCAAATCCCTCAGCATTCAGCTTACACTCTGGAACATGAGATCTGCTTACATTTAACTTCACAGGCACATCTACAGATTTTATTAAGAGACATAAACCAAAATAATTCTTTATATCCAAGCTACTTAATCATCTTGCATCTCACCAAGAATTTGATGAACTAAAATAAGTTGGGGGGGGGGGGTTGGAATGACACACGACAGCAATAGGAAGACTTTTCTCCCTAAAACACAAGTAAATGTACTAATAACTCTTTAGCCTGTTCTCTTACATGAGAGACAGTGAGACATACGGAAGGAGGCCTACAGAAAAAAAACATCCAAAGCAACACCATAATTCTATCCCAAGAAGAACAGAGGTGGGCCGTAATTAATCAGTGCTTAAAAATAGCTGTCTTTTATACTCATAAGAGGCTGGATCCAGAACACATCCGGATCTCAACTTCATAATACTGCTCACTTCTAGGAAAACAAATAAAATCCAAAAATCTACTGTATTATTTAGAAGTTCATTGAAGACTTTGAAGCTTGGGTCCAGGCTGTAGCCAGCTCACCCAGCCTCAGGCTCAGGCTTCGGGAAGACCTGAATTCTCTGTGATTCCAGCCACCCCAACCTTCCTGCCCTCACACGCGTATTCATTTCACACTGGTGAATCCTTTAGCAAAGTCATCCAGCCTTAAAAAGACCAGCTCTGAGGGTCTGAGATCCCTTCATCTTGAACCAAAATTATCTTTTGCCTATATCAGGGTAGTTAATATTTAGGCCACAGTGGAGTTTACTGGAAGACCTTTCTGGGACCAGGCTCCAAACCCAACCCTCTTCTAAACAGACTCTATGACCCCTAGTCAAGTTAGTCTGCATCTCTGCCTCCTTCTGCTCATGTCTTTTTTTGTCTATTTTACATTAAAAACACTTCAGGCAGGAATTCCATCTCACTAAGTATTCACATGAACAGAGCTGTATAGTTTCACTGAGACACAAATTCTCCTCCTGATCAAGCATGTGTTGCCTAATCTGGTTCTGTCGAGTCAGGTTATTCCCAACAGGAAAGCTGAGATACAGAAGAACAAGGCATCTTGCTGAATTCCTGTCTTTGTTCACACAGCTTCATCCACTAGCCCTGGTGGTTTTAGGATTAAGCCAAGGAAAGGTCTACATGCAGATGCCAGTAACAACTGTTGTTGTGGTGCTGACAACAACAATCGCATGGCAGGAAGGATTTCTGCAAAGGTTGCAACCCCGCCAAAACACAGGCCACACTTTCAGCAAACGCAGTGTGGGTCATTTTGCTTTCTCTGCCATATTACCCTGCCCCAATCTCCTCTCTCACTGCTGAGAAGACACTGTCCTCTGCTCATAACTATCTAACTTGTGGTTAAAACTATGCCTTAGTCTAGTCAAATATAAATTCTGTACAGCTTTTTAAGTTTCATATTCTTTATAAGTGGTCATTTGGGGGTTTTCTTGTTTGGGGTGTTGTTCTGTTTGTTCATTTTATGTGCAAGCTAGACAGTGTAGAGAGGAGATGTTTAGATCCAAATCAGAACCTCTTATATTCCTCTTATAGTCAAAGTTGGATCAGAGTTCAGATGAAACAGTGCCAGCACTTTCAAACTGCTCTCAGAAGATTTTAGCTGGAATTATCTTCTGGACAGTAGCTGTTCTTGGGAAGTCCACTTAAGGCCAAAATTGCATAGAAATGATTCTTGCAAAAACTGAACTACAGCCCTACAGTAGAGCTCTATTCTGTACTGGAGCTAAAGCAGGAACCAACAGAAGTGTTTCTCTACCTCCTCCCTGTTTTTCTTGACTGAATCCAGCAGTGAGGTGGTATTTCTA
>KL261931.1:0-12830 GCA_000699545.1 Podiceps cristatus | reverse complement strand
AGGAATGCAATGACAAATAGTCACCTAGAACGTCCTCCCTCCTTCCCCAAGAGCTCATGCACCTTTGCACATCTTCCTTGTGCTTTTCAAGCCTTTTGCACACCTTTCAGTCCTCATCCCTGGCTCCAATCTATGGCAAAAGCTTACACCTGGGCAGTAACTTTCACACAAATGGCTTTGTAATCTTTCAACCATTAAACTCTATAAACAGCTATATACAGTGAAAAATTCGAGTCATTAAGAAAACGTTTTTCAACTATGTTTATGTTCAGCCACCTCAGAGCATTCACTTTCAAATATAAACTTAGCTTACTAAAACTAGGAATCATAGATGTATTTGTAAACCTCAAGGACCATTACTGCAAATTTCTCAGCTCACATAAGCAGTCTTGGACCTGATTAAAAAGGCTGCCCATGAGTCAGCCTGGCTCTCAGATATGTTACTGTACTCAGAGACCACCTCAGCAGGTATATACCACCAATAAACATCAGCTCCTCACAAATTATCAACTGGCTGTTTCTGCAGTGAAAACTTCACCAGCTTTATGTCTCACAAAGCTGAAGGGCACAGAAGAGTTGAAAAAAATCTATGTCCAGGTGTATCTGCTTCATGCAGCAGGGCATGAGGCAGTTTGCTTTGATCCAGTAAATCCATATGCTCTGCCAGCATGTGGATTACCAGCCTGTGTACAGAAGGTGCATTCATGACATGCCGTCATTTACACGAGTTCAAAGTATATGTAAAACTAATATTTTATTCTCTCCGTGCCCCAGCTCCTACCTCTACCACACTTTTTGATGATAGTGCATTAATTTTGATATAAACACACCTAAATGCAAGACAGGCCTACATCCTTTTCCAAGAGTTTCAGATGATAGTATGCTTGCTTGTGCAAGTCTCTTAAAATGAAAATCAACAGCTGGGCAAAACAAAGCAAATTTGGACATGTTAAAACCATATTTTCAATGGGTCTCTAGTGAATTTTGCAGAGGTTACATTCAATGTTAAGTTCACCCTTCTCATTTAATTCCCCTCTTCTTTTAACAAACAAGGTGACAAATGATTACACACAAACAGATTTTTTAATGACAGTCCTCCATTTCCACAAGCCTGGACATCATAAGCTTACAGGTCATGTAATGTGGTTTGCTACAGTCTTTTGCCCAAATATTTTACATTTCCACTTCTTTATATTTTCCAGATCATGTACAAACTTGAACTGACCCTCACAGCAGCCTTACAAATGGCAGTTACTATAGTGTTACCATCCTCTAACACCTACAGACACAGGGGTCAAGAAGTCAAATGACTTCTATAAGATCATACACATCAGCAGCAAAAAACAGGGTTGGAACTCACGAGATGACCCTGGCCTCCTGGCAGCACAGCACTGTCTTTAGCTACAAATCATGGGCATGGCTTCAGCCTTTTTTGCATGTTTGAAAGATGTTGCTAGAATTCATAATCAAAAGTCAAAGGGTTTAAAGTCGGCCTTGTTTAATCCAGTTTCTTAAGAGTACATGTCAAATCGGTGCACGATGTGGCAGCAGAAGGAGTCCAAGCAACACTAAATGATATACAAGGACAACTTCACAAGGTGGAAAGGTAATATCCCTAAAACAGCTCTGTGGTGATCATACCTGGAATACTTCATTCAGCTCTGGAGAACTCATTTCCTGAATGATAATAACAAGCCAGAGGAAGATCACAGGAGAGCCATAAAAATGTTAAGCAAGAAAAAAGGGACTGACTTACAAAGAGAGATTAAAAGAGCTAAGCACACATCAACTTGACTAAATCTTAAGAAGCAGATGTGACAACTGTCTGCAAGTATTAGAAGAGCATTAACAAGGGCAAAAAAAATCATTTTAGTGAAATGAGTTTACAGCTACAGGGAGTAGTAGTAAATTAAACACTATTAAGATATTTATGGATAAAAAAGTCATTTTAATAGCAGAATCTACTAGAGTATGGAGTACATCCGATAATACACTTAACCAACACTACAGCTTCTCAAAATTTTGTCCTTTAAGAACACAAAAATTGTCAGCTAAATTCAGAAGACACTCTATTTTGAAATTTTAGGTTGAAAACGGGTTTTGAAATTTCCCCAATGGAATATCCTCTCCCTGGCTGGGGAAATGTCAGACATCCTTAACCCTAAAGCAGTACAGACATAGAATCATAGAATGATTTGGGTTGGAAGGCACCTTTAAAGGTCATTTAAGTTCAACCCCCCTGCAATGAGCAGGGACATTCAACTAGATCAGAATGCTCAGAGCCCCATCCAAGCTGACCTTGTAATGTTTCCAGGACATCTGCACCACCCCCAGTATAAGCTACAGCTTTGACTAGGAACTCTCTAACACAAGTAGACCAGCCTGCATGTACTGATGAACAATGTCCCAAATGGGGCATTCACCAGTGGCTCCTGTCTCTCATCTAATCATCCTGAAGAACAGTCATAAAAGTAAATGCCACACCCCATTCTATTTGGCTTTGGGATAATTTGCAATGATGAGAGAACTAAACAACCCAATATTTAGTATTTTCTGCTTTTCCTCTTTGTTTTCTCCAGGAAACAGGGCAGGCACATAAACAGACCTTGTTGACAGTTCATTAGGACCAGAAGGCTCCATCTGCCCAACTCAAGCAAACCTTATTGCATGACTTCACTCACTGATCCACTTGCTCACCCTGCACCTCTGCTGGGGACTACCATGCCTTGATGAGTCTGACAAAAGAAACGGGTATGCTTGTGCCTTTGAGAGTCAGGTTCACTGCACTCTAGTTTTTCACCTGAATAACAGCATAATATTTAACTGTTAGTGCTTTTATTTGAATCTGATTTACAGAGTGATCAAGATCTATGGATGAAAAACACAAGGGAACCAAACATGTCATAACAATGTCAGGTTTTGATTCTTTTGTCTTGGGAAATGTTCTCTTTTTTTGCTATCAAAATTTAATGACAATTTTTAGAGTTCCATTTGTCTTATTTTATTAAACCTGCTAGTTCTTAAGAAAAACAGTGGCTGTCTACTCCATAAAATATGTGCACAAAATAAGTACATCAAAAGCCTATTGCTTTTTGGCTGATTTCCATATAACCTAATATGGTTAAGAAAATGTTTGACTGGAGCCCAGAGCAGAGTGCCAAACTTAACAACTCTGCAGTAAGCAGAGTGCCACAGAGCCCTCTGCTTAGGCTCACTGTAATTTCAGTTTGGTGCAGTTACTACCTATTCACATGAACTAGACCATAATTGTACTTCTACACAGTTAGAAACCCCAGATACTGTTGTTCTCTCTCCCCTGCCAATGACAATTAATCTAGCTGCCGTACAAGGCTTTCTGAGATAGACACTCCTTGGAGTGTTTCCCTCCTTGGGCTCGATATAGTAAGGAAATCCTGGGTATCCCAAGGGTATAAAAGAACACACGCTGTATGAGGCGCTTTGCGTTTGCATAAACATCTCAGAAAAAATGAGGTTTTAAAGGGTTCCAATACAAGAACACACTTTCTACATCTCCTGCTAATGTACGTATGAGAGGTTTTATAATATCAAGTCTATATGCAGGGCAGGTATTTTCCTCACTATCTATCTTGCTACTAGTGCCATTTATGAAATTTGGCAAGGTACAGATTGCTTACCTGCCTCTGAGCCCACTGCAAAATAAACCCTGCCCACTCGCTTTATGTATTTGCACTTCTATCTTTCAAATTTTGCCAGGCAGCAAGTGGTTTAGGATTTTTTAAAATAGCTAAGACAAAAAAAAAAAAAAAAAAAAAAGGACAAAGCAAATGAATGACATTATCAAGGCCAGTCTTTAAGTCACACTTCAGTCCTCTCCCTTTTTAATCTAATGCCACTGAAATCATTGCAAAGTCTGATAATAGGAATTTGGCAACAGAGGAAAAGTGGATCATTGAGCTTATATCAGTGAAACAAGTCACTTCAGTCATTAGAAGAACAATATTACCTTGATTATGCAAAAGGGTTAGCCAGCCTCTCCCAGATCATTTCCTATGAGATCATACGCAGACTTGGAAACAGAAGGGACTGGTTTCAGGAAGTTTGGAAGCCTTTTATGGATTATATTCATAAGGCACAGGCTGTTCCCTAAAACTGATTGTACATCAAATTCCATTACGGCCACATGCTCTTAGTCAGAATGCCTTTAGCATATATGATAGTACCATCAACTATCAAAAAAAGCAGCAATTCTGTCATTTCATCCCTGGGACTTTTTTTAACACTAGGTATTAACTTTAATTTAACCTGCACACAACAGGTTACAATGAAATATCTGTTAGATACAGAGTTTAGCCACAATTTTGTAAGTAGTAAAATACCTGTCTTAGGTAGAAAAAAAAAAAAATGCTACATAGCAAGATTTGGGACTGATATCTCATACTACTAGAGGTTAATTTTGATTTTTCTACTGCAATAAGTACTAGCAGAAAAACATGTATCTACAAAAAAACACATCAGTTGTTGAATTTTTTTTTTTTGCTATTTGAGATCTTAGCTAATGCATTTACTACCAAACACGTTTTCCAGTTCAGTCACCATATATTCACATTCTTGATACAGAAAATTAGAAAGTAAACCAGCAACTGCATTCCTTTTCTAATAATTAATGCTGTACCTGATGATGCATATGAACAAGGCAGATGTCTCACATGCACCAAGACTGCCCTATGGTTCCAGGCAGACCCAGGAGTCTATAAACTCCTATAAACACCTCAAATTCTAATTCTGTTTGGAAGCATCATGGCATTATGAAGGCTCTGGCCTTCAGCCTCCTTAGCAAGGCTTATGCATCACTTGGTTTCCCTGTTAACTCTCTGGTGATGCATAAATTGCATGCTAAGCTTTATAAGACTTGCACTGTAAGTGGCTGAATTTCATTGCGGGAGGCAAACTAATCGGTTAATTGAATTAGTTAACATTCATCTTTTCATTAGTAATGATATTAGCAGATTTTGTTTTCAGTTGAAAGTAAGACATCATCTTCAAACAGCAGCTCTCAAAGAAAAGTAATAATCTTCCCTTCTGTTTACAGGTGGGGAAAAAGAGGCATGGATAAATGCAGTTACCTGCCCAAGCCCAGTTGGTCATTCAACAGCAGCACCTCCTGCATCCCAGTCAAGTGCTTCCCCCCACCTGGTTGCACTTTTTCTTACCATCTGCAGGGTCCTAATGTTATCCCATGGCATCACTGTTGCCATGGCTGGAGAACCAAAACATTTAGAATGAAGATTCCCCTGGTGTCAAATGGCCACCTCTTATTAGAAATAAGACACATTTTTATTCTTCTTGGGATTGAAGAGAAATAAGAAGCACCTGAGCAGAGGAACAAAAACCTCACAATTATTTGCTATCCATTTAACAATAATGCTGTTCTCTGTGCCAAAGAGGATGCAACAATTAAAGACAACCGCTGCCTTTGCTCAGTTTGGGGAATAACCACCCCTGATACAATCTCCCAGGAATCCATCCTCAGAGCCTTGCCCATTGCTATTTATAACTGAGTAAATATTAGAAGATTCACATCTTTTGCCCTGCAAAACCAAGACCTTTGGCCTTAACATTTCTTTGGAAAGTGCTTCAGAGAAGGCTGTTACTCCGCAACAGTGCTTCCTTCCATTAAAATTTCCTCTTAAAATATATGGCCCAAAGGAGGAACACTAGACCTCAAATATACCACAAATATGGACAAGTCTGCCTGCAGGCATTTAGGGGCTGGGAATTTGCCCAAAACATTATCCTTACAGATTTATCCAACTCTCTGTTAGTCAGCATAGTTAATAGCCTCAAAAAAAAAAAAAATTACTTTGACGTGCCTTTGTCAGGACTGCTCACCAATTGTATATTGCATTGTTTTCCACTGCTTAAGGATTAACGATTCCCAAGGACTGAAACCGGAGCCTTTACACTTCTACATGCAAATAAAAAAAAAAAATAATAATTAAAAAAAAAAAGTGTTTGGGACATAATTCTGCCCAAACTATCACTTCTAGGTTTCTGTTACTCTTAGCTCACCCTGCCTCTACTTTCCCTCATCTCCTGACACACGCTGTGATAGAGCTCAGAAGAGCAGGCAAGCTACGGCTGACCACACAAGCTCAGTATGCACTCAGGGCTCTGCCCTGCTTGGAGCTGCCTGATGAACACCAGTCATCATAAAAGGCAGACTAGAAAAGTGGTACCAGACAGACAACACGACTCAAAGGCAAGCCTTTATCTGCTATTCACTCACTAAGAGTTAATGCAGACACAATACCTATCAGTTCTGCCATGTATATGACCATGACTTCTTGGGGCACTTACATGAGAAAAGTCAAGATCAGACTGTGATAACCCTCATCCAAAACACAGCCCTTGATAGCGGGCAGTCATTTCAGAGAGGTATTCAACAAACAGGGTAACCATTCAAGGCAAGTCCCTTCCTTGCCTCTTCATTGAGGTTGACTTCTTCAATTAAATTTTAAATCCCTTTTTAATGCTTTTCCTTAGTCTTCACTGCTGTAACTCTGCATTGTATTACTATTGTATATAAATGTCCCATCCTTTTGGAGCAGTAAATTTGCTACACATGACATCATAACTTCCACCTGTGTAGTCAGAATGATAGAGTTCCCTCACTTGGAGCAATTTGTGCTAAACAGCAATTATAAAACAAGTGTAGCCTGGGAACATTTATTATTATTATTATTATCTTTGCTTAGCAAGACTCCTATCGAGTGCTGAAGCAACAATCTTTTGAAAGGCAAATTTTCTCCCACCTGGTAAGCAGAATTATTTTACATGTCCCTATCAAACTAAAACCAGAACACTTGGGGAATATAGTCATTGACTTTGTTAATACATTCAGCAATATTATTAACTTAATGACATATAATAGCCTCCATATTCGTAACCTTTCACTAGAAGACAGACCAGTGTGGCTGTTGAGCTGAAACAATTACCTCAGTCTGTACCCTGTGTGTACAACTGATGTGTGTGTGCAAAGATGACCACATGTAGGTTTAATGACAAAGACAAATAAAAGCAAGACCTTCTCAAGGGAAAAAATGTTCCCTGCCCATTCAGGTAATCTCCAGGGACCACCGGAGCCACAACATGGAAGAATTTCTCCAGTGTTTGAGAGCTAGATTACTGTGCACAGACTTAATCATAATCCTTAGTACACAAAAAAAAGGAAACATCAAGGTGGAAGACTCCTAAATACCCAAGCAATTTCTGACACTCAATTCAATCAAGGACTACCATAAATTATCATCTTAATGTGTTGAATTAAGCTGAATACTATCCGTCCAGGACGGCCTCTTTCCACACCAGACCTTGAGTTTCAAAGGAAACTGAGCTAGCACTAAACTGCTTCTTATGATAGCCATTTGTCTCAACTGAACAGAAAATACCTCCAAGAAAAAACCAAAAAAAACCCATACATATATATATATATAGCTATACACACACACACAAGCATTAATAGCATATCTCACATCTTATGATGCCTTTGAGCCTGGAAGATGCTGCTGCTTCTGCTCGCAAGCGATCATTTAACCAAACAGTTATCACAAGCACTGGAAAGACAGAAGTATTTATGGGTGGGAATGAAGAGGGCACCAAAGGCAGAACAACTTTACAGTAGGGATGATCCAGAAAGCAGACCAGATCTTGATCCTTGCTGCAGTTGCTAGGTACTATTACATTACTAAGCTGGCTTGCTTTTATTTTTTTTTTTCTTTTTGCCTTTTTTTTTTTTCTTTTTTTCCAGTGAATTCTCCATAAGGAAGAAAAAAATCCCAAGCTAGTAAGGGCAGACTGCACTATGCATCTGAAGTCCCATTACGGGAAAAGTGTTGCGTCCACTTGCAGGGAAAACTGCTTTGTTCACCTGATCCTGCTGCCATGACCGTAACCCAATCGCAGTGTAATGCAATCCTGAGAACAGCCTGGGAAGCATCAGCCACAGAATTGAGAATTCTAATAGCCAAACTGCACCAATTAATATGGAGCCAAACGTGATTATGCCCCCATGATTCACTTCGCAAATAATATCTGAGGGAATTCCCTATTTGTTTTGGCTGTAGACCAGCACAGATCCTTGATTGCTGGCTGCCTCCAGTGAAAGACACAAAAACGTTTGGCTATTTCTGCATAGCCACTGGAGTGCATTTACAGAGTTTTCGGTGACAGGTTGTTTGTCTGCCTTAACACGTACTTAGCCACTTTGTGACTGTTACAATGATAGAACAGCCACTTCTGAGTAACAGCCAAGAGAAATGATAACAGCTCAGGCAGTGTGTGGTGAGACTGGAAATTGCCTCTCAGTGATGCCTCAGCAGGAGAACTGGAAGGAGTTCCTGGGAGAATAGACTCAGATATCCTACTTGGAATAACATGAGCTGACTGGAAAGCTGCTTCGGGGCTCTGGTGGCTCCCATCCCCTTTCATCTACAGAGGCAGTGAAAAGACAAAACTTCCAAATGTCTGTCTGCTCAAAAGACAAAGGCTGGTATCAGAAGGTCCAGAGAAATTTTATTTATCTGTTAAGACAAATAAGGTGAAGATAGATCTCAAAAAGGAGCTGGCTTCACAATCAGCCTTTAATTAGACGTATACAGAGTTTACCTTCCCTGTTCTCCACCCAATCAATACAATCAGCAGATGTGCTTAAGAGTATTCATTAGACTAACTGGCTTGAGCAGGAGATTTGACAAAGCCCTGGAATCATGCTTTTGCAAGTCACACTGCATTTTTGTACCATTTCTTCTAAATCCCTAAGCAGTAGTGTTGAGGGGAGGTTGTTTATCCTAGGGAATTTTGAGGGGGTGGTTTTAATTTTATACTGTCTGCCAAATGAGGTCTTATGAAGACAGCACATGATTGGATGATGCGGGAGTCAAAGTCTCCACAACACATACAGACCTGTACTCCACCATGTCTAAACACAACTTGTACCCAGTTCTTTTACAAAAATAAGAAACACCCTTGTTGGCCCAAGGACTACCAAGATGGAAAAATCACAGCTCTGTCCTGCTGAGGTGGCAGTTCCTACAGGAAACTCTAATCTAGACCTTCCTAAAACTGCATTGCATTAAGTGCTGAAGAGATCCCCTTTTTTCTGAGGTTTGCCAAAGCCAGGAGATCTGGTGGAAGGAATATAGATTCCCTCTCAGCATTGCAGAGTTCCAGGTTTCTGGACCATCTCAGCCTCAAGAAAACTCCCATTAAAGTCAATAGAAATTGAATGTTCTAATCCAGAGAAAAATCTAGATCTATCTTTGCATCAATAAAATGCAAAACTGCTCCAGTCATTAATAAAAATCCAATGACTGACGTGCCATTCGGGAGTCATATAGTTACATGAGATGGTCCAGTTCTTTCAAGTAGGAATTCAGCTTTTACACTGCTCACCCTACATAGGTTACTGTAGCCATGAAAAAAAGAAATACACTATCATTTGCATATGAGGAGCAAAATAAAAATTCAAAGGTGCAATATATTAAACAACATTAAATTCTCTAACTTCCTGACTGCTGAGATATTTCAGAGATCAAGCTCCATCAAAGGTGGACATTAGTCTTAATCAGAACATCTAATTTCCATTATAAAGCTTTCACTTAGCCTTGGTTTCTGTGTTACCTAAACATCAAGTCATTCTCAAGCGCTCACATTCACAAGGTACTTAAGCATGCTCCTCACCAACCAACCAAGATCACTCACCTACTTGAAGTTAGGCACACATCTGTTGAGGCAGAGCCAGAACATGTATATATACACATATACCTGACCAAGGAATGTTTTTCTTTTGCATGCTGGTTTTATTCTGTAGTCCAAAGCACAGTACCCCATGCCACATCTCTTCAAGAATTCCTCAGTGAAACAAAATTAATTAATATGGTTTACGCCATTTCTTTCCTAATTGCAATTACAGTCTCCATGCATAAATTCTGTATTTGTGCCCTCAAAGCTGTCAAAACCTGAATTCTTTCCTAAAAGGAAGCAATAATGAAATATCTATAAAATGAAAGGCTATGAATGAACACTAATGATGAGGCAGGATTTGAACCAGAGGAGTATTTTATCCAGTTGTTGGTATACTTCTATATTGTTTTATACCATATAGCCTGCAAAACATCAAAGTCAAGGGACACCAACAAGTTAAAAGATTGTATAAAACTAATCTATTTGTTTCATAGACAAGTGATCTTTGGATGCCACACAAAGAAAAGGTGAGACTTGATTCTCTTGCACTTCTTTCCCAAAGGAGGCCAAAGTGTGATACAAATGCATTTACCTTTTTATTTCTTTAACCTTTCCTATAGATCGTCTCATCATTATATATACTTATATATTGATCAACTAGTTACCAGGTTGGGGAAATGGAAGTATGAGTATAAAACCCAAACAGTTGTGGAAATCCAAACTTTCTCTTCCTCTTCAAGTTGTCGGTTCTATCTTTCTTTCATGATTGTATGGCTAGAGATAGATACTTCTAAACAGAGAAGCAGACAATCTACATTTTTATAAGCAAACTGAAGTATGTTTCTTCCACTGCTCTTTTCCAAGGTGAAATTCTGTTCTCCATAGGAAGGGGGAAATGATCATTTTCAGAAAATAAAGTCATTACACCTTAGATCACAAGGCATCAGTCTAATATTTTTGAGAAATTCCTTCCATTCAATTTCACTTAACGACTACAATCAGCAAGCTGGATTCTGTGGGTTACTTCTGCATACTAGAGCAAGATTTGTGTAAACATGGTATAGCACCAGAATGCTTTGTATGTTAAACAAAACAACCAAGTATACATTGTCTATCTCTTCCTTTTCTCAAACTAAAAATTAATGGTACACTACAGAAAAAAAAAAAAAAAAAAAAAAAAAAAAAAAAAAAAAAAAAAAAAAAAAAAAAAAAATAGGTTTTCTGAGCTAATCCTTAAAACCTGGAGTGCCTGTAAGTTGTCCATATCAACTCAGAGCACACCTTTTTAATGGTTTAGGCCATTTGGCAACACAAATGAACAAGAGAACTCATTCACTGTTACACTGCTGCTTATTTTATTTCAGGTCAACCCAGGTTACAAGGGCACAGGAGATGCAGGCTCGAACTCTAAGGAAGATGAACTTCAGGGCTTTGCACAAATCCCATTTCATAAAGATGGGGCCATACAGACTGGTCCCTTCCCACAGCAGTAAGCAATAGTGTCATGATGTTACATGTCAAATTGGAAATTAAGTTGAGGCACTACAGACTCTCACAGCAGGGCAATCCTGGTGTGCCTGTTCCATGGTATTAAAAATGGAAATACTTGGGTGGTAAGGCCTGCATTAGCAAAAAAAAAAAAAAAAAAATAATAATAAAACCAAATTAAAAACCAAACAAAAAAAACCCAAAGCAAAACAAACAAAAAAAACCCCAAAACAAAATAAAACCCAACCACTAGGGCACCGAGGGCTACCTACTTCCATTCTCTTGGAAAGGGTTTAACCCTCTTTTCCATAACCTAAATAAGGAAACAAAATGCCTTACACTTCATTGCCACACCCATGAAACACCATACCCTTTGAAGTTTTGTTTGGCCAAAATGCTGAGGACAACTCCCTCCATTATAGCACAAACATTATAAATACCTATAGAAATCAATTTTTTTATTTCTGAACATCTTTGGAGCCCTGACTCAGGGCTATCCAAGCATGCAGCATGAACAACAGCCAAACAACTCATTGAAACCATATCAGGTATGGCGCTGATTCAGAGGAAAGCATTATATGTGCTGAATTACCCTGTTTTCCAGCAATTCTGTCTGCAGAAGTTCCCAGAGATTACTTGGCCTGGTTTTATTCAGCTCCTGAGATCAAAAAGACTTCACAACCCAAGTGAATCTAAGCTACATATGTTTTAAAGGAGACAAATGGCAAAAATAGCTTGCAGTGCAACCAGCACCACCATTTTCCATTTATGATCACCTGAAGAGACACCATGAAAATCACCACCCATCACAGACAGCAGTTGCTCTTTGATGTCCTAATAGCAAGCAACCCACAGTGCAGAATCACCCATATAAACAACCATATTTGAAACACTCACTACGGTAGTCACCTTCTGATGCAAATTCCCAACTCCTACAGCTGACAGAAAGGTATAATAGATTGCAGCTTATGGACTTCAAGCCACAAGCAGTGTCCCCCAGGGCTCAATACTGGGGCCAGTCTTGTTTAATATCTTTATCAAAGATCTAGATGAGGGCATCAAGTGCACCCTCAATAAGTTTGCAGACTACACCAAGTTGGGCAGGAGTGTTGATCTGCTCAAGAGTAGGAAGGCTCTCCAATGGGACCTGGACAGGCTGGATCAATGGACCGAGGTCAACTGCATGAGATTTAATAAGGCCAAGTGTAAGGTCCTGCATTTTGGACACAATCACCCCAGGCAACATTACCAGCTTGGGGAGGAGTGGCTAGAAAGTTGCCAGTCAGAAAAGGACCTGGGGGTATTTATCGACAGCCAGCTGAACATGAGCCAGCAGTGTGCCCAAGTGGCCAAGAAGGCTAATGACATCCTGGCCTGTATCAGAAATGGTATGGCCAGCAGGAGTAGGGAGGTGATTGTACCCCTGTACTCAGCCCTGGTGAGGCCACACCTTGAGTGCTGTGTTCAGTTTTGGGCCCCTCACTATAGGAGGGACATTGATTTGCTAGAGTGTGTCCAGAGAAGGGCAAAGAAGCTGGTGAAGGGTCTGGAGAATATGCCTTACATGGAGAGGCTGAGGGAACTGGGGTTGCAGAAGAGGAGGTTGAGGGGAGACCTTA
>KL261929.1:16413-38979 GCA_000699545.1 Podiceps cristatus | reverse complement strand
CCATTGGCCCTCTTGGCCACCTGAGCACACTGCCGGCTCATGTTCAGCCGGCTGTCAACCAACACCCCCAGGTCCCTTTCAGCCTGACAACTCTCCAGCCACTCCTCCCCCAGCCTGTAGCGTTGCCTGGGGTTGTTGTGACCCAAGTGCAGGACCCGGCACTTGGCCTTGTTGAACCTCATGCAGTTGGCCCCAGCCCATCAATCCAGCCTGTCCAGGTCCCTCTGTAGAGCCTTCCTACCCTACAGATCAACATTCCCGCCCAACTTGGTGTCGTCTGCAAACTTGCTGAGGGTGCACTTGATGCCCTCATCAAGATCATCAATGAAGATATTGAACAGGACTGGCCCCAGTACTGAGCCCTGGGGAACACCACTCGTGACTGGCCGCCAACTGGATTTGACTCCATTCACCACCACAACAACTTTTTTTATTTTTCATTATAACAACTTTTTTTTTTTATTATAACAACTTTTTTTTTTTTTTTTTCTTTTTGCAGTCAAGAATGCTCAGTATCACCCATACTTGATTTATCCTTCATTTTAAGTAAAGTTCACTCATCATCACATGAATCAATTCTATCTTCAAAAACTAGTGTTTCAATGATATGCTTGCATCACGAGGTCATGAATTTACTCTGGCTTAGTAAATATTTGGTAAAGAAACCTGGCAGCTACTACATCCAGAAATTACTGCCTCTTACTTTTATTAGCAATGTTTATTTCCTTCACTTTGTACATTAGTGAAGTTCAAATCTTCCATAATGACAATCCCTAGTAATATCTCTCACATTTAAAACTTAACAGACAACGGCATCCATTTACAAATCTAGTTCTATTAGTCTCTGACAGACACTTTTCTCTATTTTAATATTCTTCCCTTTTCAGTTTAACATAACATGTTTTATATGTGCTATCCCTTATTATTTCCGTGCCTGTCCCTCCATTTACCACCTTCACATCTTACTTCCATTATTTACTGAATAAGCCATATCCTCTCACACCTGTGGAAGATATGCACTAGTGCCAAGTTGTTGTTACCTGTATAAAAATCTAGTTTCACATATGAACTTATAAAAGCTTTCCTAGTTAGCTGTTTTGTCTTAATGTTTGTACATAAATAATTACATATCAGTAGAATTTGAGTTTCTTGTCCATTACTATTCCCTGTGTTCTAGCTTTCTTCTCTTGGCATTTCTAACTTACAGTTCCATTTCAAATTCAGAACCTTCATTCTTCTTTCTTCTACCCTAGGGTATATAAATCACTTGTGGGTACATTAAAAAATAATTAGTTAGTGTTAAGTAATCAATCCAGGCAGTTTTCCATGGTTGCTGTGTCTCATGATTATTTATTGCTCTGCCAATCTTGTATCATCCATAGACTTTATCAGCAGTAATTTTAATTTTCTTCCAAATTGCAGATGATGAAAACATTGACTAGAACCAAAACCAATATAATGATACCATAATACCATGGAATAATTAGATGGACTTTCTCTCAAGGAACTTGGATCTCTATTGACATTAGAATCAGTCAAAAATGTCATGGGCAGAAATCATCTTTCTGTCAATGCTCTGGTATCTGTCAAATCAGGTGAGAATAGAGACAAAACTTTTATGATTGGAAAAAAGATAGAAACAGCTATCTGGCATAAAGGGTAAGCATAACCATTGTTTTCCTTAACTAGAACAAATCATTAACATCAATGTGAGATCAGAGTTCATCAAGAATTAAACATAGTCAAGAGTATTTCAGTTTACTTTCAGGTTCCTAGAGTTAGACTATTTAATTTATTAGAACTGTGTTTTGTTTGCTTTTGGGTTTTTTTGTTTGGTTGGTTGGCTCTTTTTAAACCGTCTCCTTTGCATAGCAGAGAATACTGACATTATGCATACACAAAAAACCCAAGTGTACTCTGAGAATTACTAACCAGGTAAATGCTATATATAAACACTATCAAGATAAATAATATATATATAAAATGCTAACTGGAATTTTCTTAGTACTTAAAGTCATAAAATGAGCCTCTAGAGTCATATTCTTTAGAGACTTTTTTCTGGTTAAACTCTGAACCAAGTATGTACATATCAATCCACCAGAGGGAGTTCTATGAATAAAATAGTAATATTGACAACACACATGAACCTTTGGAATAAGAGTTTAAATATACAACTGCCATACCTTACGCTTTTACTAAGCATTAAAATTCTTAGTCAAGCTTATGTCAAAAAAATGGAGAGTTTAGGAACTATGGATTCAACTGAAGTTGAAGTACTGGGCCTTAAGATACAAAGTATCTTAAGGGTGGATGGCAAGAGGATGGGGCACGACTCTTTTCATTGGTGCCCAACAACAGCAAAAGGGGAAATGGGCACAAAGTGGACCACAGAAAGTTCCGTCTGAGCATGAGAAAAACCTCCTATACTTCCAGGGGGGCAGAGCACTGGAACAAGCTGACCAGAGAGGCTGTGGAGTCTCCTTCCCTGCAGATACTCAAAACCTGCCTGGACGTGGTTCTGTGCAACCTGCTCTAGCAGGGTAGATCATTTCCAGAGGTCCCTTCCAACCCTTACCATTCTGCAATTCTGTGAAATTTCCAGTGTTCCAAAACACTGGTATAGGGGAGAATGAAATGCAGCTATTTGATACTAACTCTAACCTTTGGTGGCATGAGTATTTTTGAATAATTAGTGAAATTAAATTTAATCGTAAGAGTCAACTGCCAGTCTTTTATTGTAGGCACTACAGTGGTACAGAATATCCTCACAAATTCTGGTTTTAGCACCATCAGTGCTAAGTGGTAGATTTCCCAAACATTTTAATCCCATAGAAAAAAACCCCAAAATATTTGCACAATTCTCTACATCTTGCTCTTGGTAATGTTTTCCTTATAGAAGACACTCAGATTATACCAATACCTTCAACGCTGTAAAATACTAGCCAAATAGTTAATATCTAGGGATTACAAATGAAGATAAAATATATGAAGAGTTATGAGGGAATATACAATACAGGGAAAAGTTGAAACAATTTTAACAGACTGATTCTAGAAGCACCCTTGTTTGCCAGTTGGTATAAACTACGATAGCTCTAATAATTTTAATGAAATTATGCCAATTTAAATTAGATGATTTTTTGCTACTCTAACTACTGTTTTAGTAGTCAATGTAGTAATTATCTCAAAATCAAGTAAGGCTATTTCCTTCTAAGAAGCAACTGATTCTTCTTTTGAAGCATATTTCTGAAGTAATTCAGAAACAGTCATCTTCAAACAGGCTTTTGGAAATACAATTCTGAAGGAATAGAAATTATTTAAAGGAATCTCTCCAATAAACAGTTTTTTTCTTCTTCTTCCCTTCTTTCCTTCCTTGTTTTCTTTTTATTTCTTTTTTTAATCACTCCTTTTATGCTACAGGACAGTTGTTTTTTGCTGCAAGTCCACTGAGTGTCACAAAAGTAGGGTCACATATAAAGAGGATCATAAAGTGATAAGACAAGCCTGATCATGAAGAAATGCAAAGCATCTCTAGACACAGGAATGAGGATTAGCTATGAATATCAGTTGAAAAGTGTCTTCTATACCTAGGGGAATGCCAGCTATCCCTAACTGATAGAAATTAGCCATTCCTTAGAAAGTGTAAACCCTGCAACACAAATAATTACTGCTTTCATTCCAATTTTAGAAACTTTTTTATGAACATTTTAAGTGATGAGATTAACCAGTTTCTCACATACATTTAGACTTCTTGGTTGTACTGGTTTTGGAGAGGACAGAGTTAAATTTTCTTCATAATATGGGGCTATGTTTTGGATTTGTGCTGGAAACCATGCTGATAAGAAAGAGATGTTTTAGTTGTTGCTAAGCAGTGGTTACACAGGGTCAAGGCCTTTTCTGCTTCTCACATCACCCCACCAGCAAGTAGGCTGGGGGTGCACTAGAAGTTAGGAGGGGACACAACTGAGACAGCTGACTCCAACTGACCAAAGCGATATTCCACACCTTACAACGTCATGCTCAGCATATAAAGCTGGGAGAAGAAGGAAAGGGGGAATGTTTGGAGTGATGGCATTTGTATTCCCAAGTAACTGTTATGCATGATGGAGCCCCGCTTTCCTGGAGATGGCTGAACACCTGCCTACCCATGGGAAGTAGTGAGTGAATTCCTTGTTTTGCTTGCTTGCTTGCATGGCTTTTGCTTTATGTATTAAACTGTCTTTATCTCAACCCATGAGTTTTCTTACTTTTACTCTTCTGATTCTCTCCCCCATCCCACCGTGGGGGAGTGAATGACTGGCTGTGTGGTGCTTAGCTGCCTACCAGGGTTAAACCACAACAGGTGAATATAGACACAGTAGAATCACAGGATTTTCATCAAAACAAACATATATCTGTTAAAGTGTGTGGGACTTCAACAGAAAGATTTTAATTCTTTAGTATTTGATGGGATTAGGTCATGTAATTTTAATTACTTACATCTTGGCTTCATCTTCACTAAGTTGGAGATAAAAATATTCATATGTGTTCAGATGAACTCATTGGGATTTTTACTAAGAACTATTAAGGGTGGAAGGTAATAGAGTCCAATTATAATAGGGAGATGCAGTAATTTAACACCCGCTTATAAAACTATTTATTTTTAAGTGTACAAATTGCAAACAGTGATGAAGATCAATACTTGCCCAGAAAATCTCCAAATAAATCATCATTGCTATTGAGAGATACTTGAAAAATCCCACTGATTTCATTTGTATTCCCAATGAAATTGGGAATGTAGTCATTGCCTCCATCGATTTCATTTGGATTCCCAGTGAAATTGATGGAGGCAATGAAAACACACCATAAGAGAGAAGAAGAGAGAAGGCAATGAATGAAAAGCATACCTGAACACTGAAGCTAACACAGGCTGTTATTTCAAGTAATCCTTATTGATTTTGCTGTATTTTCTGCCTTTCCAGCTTAATTTTTAAGGTTTCAATTACATATTCTCTGTGTAACATAAAATTACTACACAAAATTATTAAAGTGTGTTGCTGCTTTAAAGTGACCAAGAGGTGAAACATCCATGCAGAATGTATGGAAGCACAGTAAAGAGGGGAAACCAAAAAGGAGGGAAGGAGGGAAGGAAAGAAGGAAAGCAGGCAGGAAGAAGGAAAGGCATGAAGCCAGGAAAGTAGGAAGAGAAAGAGGGAGGAAGGGAGGGAGAGAAAAGGGACAGAGGGAAGGTAAAAGGGAGGGAGAAGGAGAGGAAGTGATAAAAGAAGGAAGGAGGGAGGTAAAGTAGAAGTTCATGATACTGTGAAAGGCAGGGAGAGGCAAAAAATAAAATTATGTAATTCATTAGTTATAGCTACAATTCTTAGTCTACCCTTGTCATGTATTTTATCATATAAAAATCATATGTTGATCTTATTGGTGCTGTACACATTCATTGTTTCCTTTTCAGAATAGGTTGCATGACAAAAGCAGACGCTATGCAGTTGATGAGCTTTTTAATAAAGATTTGATTGCACTTTTCTGATTTTTAAATAAAAGTACAAGGTTCAGGATATTTTAAAATTACTATTTTAAATTATTTTAAAATTATTTTTATATTGCTTTCTGTTGCAGGTATCATCTATTACAACATCTTTAACACCTTTAGGTCTAAGTGAGTTATAAAAAAGTAACAGTTTTTACATGATATATTTCCATAAAGAAAAAAAAAAAAATCTGGTAAGGGACATTTCCAGTCAAAATAAGACAATATGGTATTTCTTAGTGCCAAGAAAAAAAGCCTGATGAACAGTTGGCAAGGGGAACGGGGCAGGGAGAAAGAGCACCAGACAGTGCAATTCAATTTAATAACTGAACCAAAGCAGCTGATAAGCTGTGTCAGGAAAAACTTCTCACTCCCACACATACAACCTACATACAGTTCCAGTTACTGAAGCTGTCCCTAAATGTGAGCTGGCATAGTGAAGCCTGGGGAAATGCAACACTTGCTCCAGCTCAGCATTGGATGTCTGCACAGTATCTCCCCACCCCTCTCCTTCTGGTCCCAATCTCTGTTACTAGGGAGGTGTCGCACAGGTCACAAATAAAATCAGTCCATGATGATATTACGCATCTTTCCAGAACTTTCAGGTTTTGTTCTCTTGCTTGCTGACCCATAACCTGTACCAAGGCTTATCACACTGTCTTTGTTTGCATTGTATTGTCAGGCATATCTCACTATATTCAGTCACCCAACTCCTTATTAAGGCAAGGTTCCTATAACAAAAGTTTAAACTCTCACAAAGTTTGCAACAAGAAATGTTCTAAGTATGAATAAAATAAAATATTTTATGAACCAGAATTCACAACTATTTTAAGGCTCAGGCTGGATTAACATGCCAATGAGATGGAAAGATCCATGTCTTGTCTATTAATATTTTTTTAATATAGATTAAGTGAGAAGATGCCCTTCTGTTCCCCTGGCTCCAGTCAGGAAGAAATACTTGCGGATTATGTTTTTTTCCCAGTATCTCCGTATTATGATTCCCTAACATCTGTCTCCATTGTACTGAAGGGCACCTGTTCATTCATAGAGCCCTGTAAAGCTTCAGTTTCTGATACTGCTTCAGGGAAGAGTAGGGCTAACCTTTACTCTCAACTGTTCTCTTTTTTTTTTTTTTTTTTTCCCCCAGTACTGAAAGCATAAAAAAGAGGTATCATTCTTTGAGATTTTATTGTCTTTATTCTTCTTGATTTAGTCAACAGAGAAACAATCTGTCTGCCCTGCATTATACTGAAAACATTATTGTCAGCCAAGATCAGAATGAATACTCCATCATTCCAAAATCTTTGCTATTATGACAAAGCATTCAAGGCCAGGTTGGATGGGACTTTGAGCAACCTGGTCTAGTGGAAGGTGTCCCTGCCCATGGCAGGGGGGTTGGCACTACATGATAGAATCATTGAATCATAGAAGGGTTGGGGTTGGAAGGGAGCTTGAAGATCATCTAGTGCCAACCCCCCTGCCATGGATGGGCAGGGACACCTCCCACTAGACCAGGCTGCTCAGAGCCCCATCCAACCTGGTCTTAAATGTTTCCAGGGATGGGGCCTCCACCACCTCTCTGGGCAACCCGTTCCAGTGCCTCACCACCCTCATTGTGAAGAATTTTTTCCTAATATCTAATCTAAATCTGCCCTCCTTTAGTTTAAAAACATTCCCCCTTCTCCTTCCACTACACACCCTTGTAAAAAGTCCCTCTCCACCCTTCCTGTAGGCCCCTTCAGGTATTGGAAGGCTGCTATAAGGTCACCTCGGAGCCTTCTCTTCTCCAGGCTGAACAGCCCCAACTCTCTCAGCCTGTCTTCACAGCAGAGGTGCTCCAGTTTTTGCTCCAGCCCTCTGATCATCTTTGTGACCCTCCTCTGGACCCACTCCAACACATCCATGTCCTTTTTGTGTTGGGGTCCCCAGAGCTGGACGCAGCACTCCTGGTGGGGTCTCACCAGAGTGGAGTAGAGGGGCAGAATCACCTCCCTCGATCTGCTGGCCATGCTTCTTCTGATGCAACCCAGGATACGGTTGGCCTTCTGGGCTGCAAGCGCACATACCTGATCTTTAAGGTCACTTTCAACCCCAACCATTCTATGATTGTACGATCACCAAAATTTAGCCACTGGGGATGTTTTTTCCCTTGGAAATAAGGAGTACCATCTCTGAAACTCAAGATGTCTTTTTGCTTTTGAAAGACAAATCACAGTCTCATCCTGACTGACAACAAATACTTCTTAGTATTCCATCCAGTGCTTAAGAGATAAACTCGTAAATGGAGTGTGTTGTATATCAGAGCTTAATGAAAATTAATATTAAAACTAAGTTGTAAGATCTCAGGATGTCCCATTTTAAGAACGCAACTCACTGTTGACTGCAGAAAGCAGAACAATGTCTAAAGACAAGAATCCTGGTGATGGAGTTGCTAAAGAGTAAGATTCCTACTGGTCAGATACACTTTTGTGTAGTTTCTCAGTCACAGCCTAATGCCTAAGATTGAGTTTTCTATCATGTCCCAGTCCTATATCTTCCCTTCCTCTAATTTTTGTACCAGAGCTCCCCGTATTAGTTTCAGTTCAATCCCCTTGTTCAGTGTTATTTCCTTGTCCCCTCCCACTAGCTACGTATTCCAGTTAGGCTATCGCCTCTTCTCTGTTATCTGAGAAGCCCACAGAAAGCACTAGTGGCTCTTCTTTCTACCCTACAAGACCTCTTCTCAATCCTAAAGTACTTGGAAGAGCAGACAGAAAATGCATTTACAGGTTGTGTCAACGCTTTCCTGGTACTCCTGAATTGGAACTTCAATGCATGCTACATTTTTAGAGCATTTAGCCTGCAACTTCTAATTTTCTACTACACACACAATCTAAATATTCTAGAGAGGTTTTTTTTATTTAGCCATTCTTGGATACCCTTTAGTGAAAACAAACAAAAAATGTTTATTCCCAGTACGGGGACATATCCTTCAATCTTGCCCAAGACATGTACAAATGTCAGATATTTGACTTTACACTAGCTTGCAGATTCAAAGGCTTTGAATTTACAGGTACATAATTAAGCTGTCTTGATTCTCATCTTTGCTGTTTTCCATGAACGTCAAGAAAATCCCCTAAAATTCTCTGTCTTTGCAGTGCTTTTTTAGTGTGATATTTGCAGTTCTGTATGTGCTGACACAGATTCATGCTAACTGACTTTAGGCACCCACCAATACTTTTTAGGTTAAAAGCCTGCTTGACCTGAGCTGCTTCTATGGACAGTAATTTATTTATGCCTACAGTTCAGTGATATGAAACAGGATTTATAAATTCATATATTCTTCACTCGAGAGATAGAGATGTAGATCTTCTGACCTGACAAACCATCATCAGACCCACTGAAGAAAGAAGTGACATATCAGAGTACCCTTAATATGAAATTATATTTCTGCTAGCACTCTGAAGCATAGTAAGTATTAGTTTGATGGGATACTAACATTGCTCCTGAATATTCTGGTACTAGAATAAACTTGAAAAACAAATTAAAACCATAGGAACTGTTGAGTCCTGTGTATAATTTAAAAAGATCATTCAGATGAGAGTGCTACTTTTCATAGCAGTATTCTAGGAATAATACAGCATCCTGCCATACTAACCTTTTTTAATGTTGCATTTAGGCAATAAAATGGAAGTTCCTGATGATAAAGAAGCCATCAAATTGTGATTAATGCACTATAGACTATTTACTTAACTATTTTCCTGTAGATTTCACAGCATTTTACTATCAGCAGTTGTCTTCTCTATTTCCTATTAATTAACTTCTTGTCCATATGCTAGTTCTTGAAATGCTCTTAGTTTCCTCTTTGCCTACTGTGTCTTGATGGAGTGGTACTATAACATGCCATGTCACAGCTGTATCAAGGAGACCTTACAAAAAAAGCAGCACACTGTGCTAAGTGCTGATTATTACTTCCAAACAAACGTCTTAAAAATATGTGTGAAAAATGATCTATGAAGTAAAATTTATTCTCAAAGAAGAAGAAAAAAGAAATTGGAAGGAAGAGTCATGATAATAATCATAAAGGTTTAATGTCATAAATTTAAAAAAAAATAAAAATGTTACTGTAGTATTTTAAGAAACTCATAATATTAAGAGAAATAAACTAGACTAGGCTTAGTTTTCTACATAAAGATCAAATTTTGTGTTTTTGGTGAAAGTAATCTCACCATGAAGTAAGAAAGTGTCAAAATACCAGTTTTAACAATCTGAATTAACTAGAAAAGTGAAGGGATCTAATTTCTTTAACTAGCATTAGTAGACCTAAGAAGTAGAGACATAATTAAACTTTTTACTCCGAGCAACTGCATTTAAAATTAACACATTTGAAAAAAAAAAATATAAAATCAATTTGACTATAGGAAGCCATATTTTCTATGTACATATGCCAAAATGTACAAGATGCATAACGTTTTTTTTTCCAGGGAAACCCTGCAATATGTAAGAGAGGAAAGAGAATTACTAATTTAGAAAGATTCTGAGAGACTCTGGAGAGAAAGTATAGAGAAAGGAAGGCCTTCCTTTGGTCATAGAGGATGACGTTAGAGACCAGTTAAGGAAACGGGACGCCCACAAATCCATGGACCGCAATGGGATGCACCTGAGTGCTGAGGTATCTGGCAGATGTGATTGCAAAGCCACACTCCATTGTCTTTGAAAGGTCATGGAGAACAGGGGAAGTGCCTGAGGACTGGAGGAAAGCCAATGTCACTCCAGTCTTCAAGAAGGGCAAGAAGGAGGACCAAGGAAAGTACAGGTCAGTCAGCCTCACCTCAATCCCTGGAAAGGTGATGGAGCAGCCCCTTCTGGAGGTCATCTCTAAGCATGTAGAAGAAAAGAAGGTGACCAGGAGTAGTCAACATGGATTCACCAAGGGAAAATCATGCTTGATCGATCTGATAGCCTTCTATCATGGTGTGACTGCCCGAGAGGGGAGAGTGGTAGATGTTGTCTACCTGGGCTTCAGCAAGGCTTTTGACACTGTCTCCCATAGCATCCTCATAGATAAGCTCAGGAAGTGTGGGTTAGATGACTGGACATAGAGGTGGATTGAGAACTGTGAATGGCAGAGCTCAGACGGTTGTGATCAGTGGCACAGAGTCTAGTTGGAGGCCTATAGCTAGTGGTGTTCCACAGGGGTCAGTACTGGGCCCAGTCACCAGTTCAAGAAGAATGAGGAACTACTGGAGAGAGCTCAGAGGAGGGCTACAAAGATGATGAGGGGACTGGAGCCTCTCTCCTGTGGGGAAAGGCTGAGGGAGCTGGTGCTGTTTAGCCTGAAGAGTGAGAAGGGACCTCATCAATGCTTATGAGTATCTTAAGGGTGGATGGCAAGAGGATGGGGCACGACTCTTTTCATTGGTGTCCAACAACATCAAAAGGGGAAATGGGCACAAAGTGGACCACAGAAAGTTCTGTCTGAGCATGTAGAAAACCTTCTATACTTCCAGGGAGGCAGAACACTGGAACAAGCTGACCAGAGAGGCTGTGGAGTCTCCTTCTCTGGAGATATTCAAAACCTACCTGGATGCATTCCTGTGCAACCTGCTCTAGGTGACCCTGCTCTAGCAGAGGGGGTTGGGACTAGATGATCTCCAGAGGTCCGTTCCAACCTCTACCATTCCGTGATTCTCTGATTCTGTGTTTCAGTGGCTCAATGATCAGTGACCTTTCAGCAAGGTTTTGATACAGGTCATCTCTCTTCTGTTGTCAGTGGTGCAGCAATAAATAGTAAGTTGTATATGTGTACAACCATGGAATTTTTAAAGAATGTGTGTATTTTTTTACAGTACATGATCCGTTTAATACTGAATATTACAAATTTGTAATTAGAATACACAAGGTAAAAAGCATAAACCAGAATAATTACTGTTTCCTATAGTTTGTCTCCAGTACTCTCTCCCTTTGAAAAACACTTTCAATGGATTAGTATGTCCATTTTAGTCATAGGTATATGGAAACTTTTTATTTTCCAAATAAATTTGACTGACTTTTTTTTCCCCAGCATGTCCCACGATAATTTCTTGCACATACTTCATTTATATTAAACTTGACTCAACAATCTCAAAAACTTAAACAGTATCTTAAAACACCAATTCACTTTTAAAGGTGCATGCAATGTGCACAAAACCCAGTGTTCTCATTATACCTCACTAGCTGCAAAATTTCCAGTAGAGTAAGCAATAAATTGTTCCAAGTTAAAAAACAAAACCAAAACCAACCAAACAAATACTGCTATGGATGGAAATGTCCGTTTTTTATCTTAAAGTATTTTCCTCAAAACTCTTCCTTTTTTTTCTTTTTTTTTTTCCTTCCCCTCCAAGCGTTAAGAACATAATATATTGCATTTCAGGCAAATAAATGTTCATCACTATGAGTAACAATAAAACCTTCCAGTGTGTGACACAGTCTCTTCCATAGTCGCTTGGGTACTCTAATCTACCACAATATGCTCTTAGGTGGCTGGGAAAATGTTTAAATAGGGTTTTTGAAGAAGGAACAATAAAACACAAAATAAAACAAATGAAAAAAAAATCTGTTGCTGTCTGGAGCCACTCTAATTTTCTATGACCACTATCCTAAGAAAAAACATCTTACAGATCATCCATTAAGTGTAGAATGCCACAAAGTTTGAACACAGCCTGCACAGGCCTTCTTGCAGATTTATATTTGCTATTTACAGTGCAAGTAGGACATTTTGTACAATAATATATTTTGGAAATGTACGCCTAACAAAGCATAAGAAGCAGAAAATCGCAGAATGCTTTAAAATTTCAGGATGTTACTGCTAACTTGTTGCTAACATGTTACCAATAGCTTGTTGTTAATAAAAGTCAACTAAATGTTAACTTTGGTAATTCCATCTGTTGCGCACTGCTTAAAAAATAAAATTTAAAAAAATCAAAATATCTGAACTTTTGCTTCATGTTGTGCCTGGATATGCAGCTCACATCTAAGACCATTGAAAATGCACAGGAGATACATTTAATAGCCTCATAGAATAATTTTGGTTCAAACATCTAATCAAACCCTCTGCTCAGTGAATGTCTAACAAGGTCAGTTTACTCAGTGAGATTTTCAGTCCAGTCTTGACTACCTCCAAGAACAGATACCCAAAACTCCATTGGTTGTTGTATTTCTAGTATTTGACTGCCCCCATGGTTTTAAAAAAATTAAATTAAATCCTAATATTCAGTCAGGATTTCCTATATTCCAATTTGTGTCTGTTGCCTATCACTCTGCATCTCTGACAACAGTCTGGCACCATCTTATCTGTATCCTCCAATCAGGTAGATGCAGAGAGCAGTAAGGTCTCCCTTAGCCCTCTCTTACCCAAGTTCAACAGGCCCAGCTCCCCCAGACTTTCCTCATATGCTGTGTGCTCCAGCATCCAACCAGCTTGGTGACCTCCACTGGACTCACTCCAGTATACTCATGTCTCTGTCGTAAGGAGGAACCCAAAAGTAGAGACAGCACTTCATATGTGGTCTCATGCGTGCCAAACAGGGAGGGATCACCTTCAACTTGCTCACTCTCACTAATACATCCCAGGATGCTGTTGGCCACCTATGCTGCCAGGGTACATGGCTGGCTTACATTCAACTTGGTGTCCGTCAGGACTTCCATGTCCTTCTCTGCAGAGCTGCTTCCTAGACAGTTACTGCCCAGCCTGTATTGGTGCATGATTCTATGATTCCATTGACTAGTATCTGATCAGCTATTTTAAGTAGCAGAAAGCCAACTGACAACCCTGTATATAAATCATGGTAAACAGCATATGTTAAAGAACTGTTAAATTACAGTACTAGAGAGTTTGCTTGCCTCGCTTGTTATCTGACCTTAGTTAAAGCCTCATTAACATGGAAATAAACCACTGATGTCTGAATGTACAAACACACCTCATTAATGATTATCATCACTGTGTATGAATATTTTTCTTAATTTGAATATGGAGTATTGTTACAATATTTTAATATGCTTCAGGATGAGCTGTTGTAAATGGAACCAGATAGGAAAGGTTCTACATATCACTCCTTTCCTACTCCACCCCACCGAGTTTTAACTGTGAAATGCTATGGCTTAGATAATAAACATAACAAATAACATGATTGCTAAAGCTATTCACCATAAAAGATCATTAAAAAATTTGCATAAGGCACACACGTCACATAAATGAAACGGTTGCTCCATCCTCAGTATAATCAGAATCTCAGTAAGTTAAAGGGTCTATATAGAGTCAGTACGTGTCACTGAGATTGCTTATGTGCTTATAATTAAGTTTGAATAATGTTCTGCTGTTCTGGGACTAATGACCCAGCGTGAAGCATAGAACTGCATCTATGAGAGACTAAACACCTTCCACCACTTCATTCAAAGGCACTTGCAAACATTCTGCATTTCCCAGGTGTGGAACATATGTTAGGGTCCTTTATATTGTTAACAATTTGACTGGGTTACAGACGTATCATTCACTTTATTCGTATAAATTCTTCTGCTCAAATGTTACTTATGGCCATTCTCCTACTCAGTGCCTCAAAGTAATTTGAAGATTTTCCAAGTTTATGTTTAGAAATTCATCTTGGAATATGGTGAAATAAAAATGTAGAACAAGCTCTACCATCTCAGTTGTCAAACTGCAGTTTCAAGATGCAAAATGATCACTGAGCTTTAAGTGAAGTTTCCTGAGAGGTGAAGGACTGACAGATTAAATAGTAATATCTATGAGGTATTTCAATTTTCCATTTGAAATGATCAAGCTTCCATCAAATTACATGATATTGAGATGCAGGAACTGGTAGCATAATTTGGAATGTCACGCTCTAAATTTCTAAGCATTATCTATATGTCGTAGCACAAGTGGAACCATGTTCTTTACTGTGAGAGAGAAAGCAAACTACAGTTGTATTCAAAATCTTACCAAATATGAATAAAATTTTTAAGAATTTCCTATTTTTTACAAGCAAACTGCAATTATTTATTTAAGCAAAAATACGATAAACTTTTCATCTCTCACTATTTACTGATATAGAAAAGAAGTTGTTTTATGAAGGGCTAATGATATGTCAAGGCCACAGAATTAATTAAACTTGCATGGTCTATTACAAATCTTCAGCAATCAACATATAATTATTCAAAGAAAAGTACATTATAAAAACTCATACATTCTAAAAACAATTGCATACCAATAAGACTGCCATCACCATTTCAAATTAGACTTTATTCTGTTTTATAAAGAGACAGGTAAGACCATACACTACGACTCTAATTTCTGACAAGTATGACAAACTGGTAAATTACTGACTTTAGAGGTTAGCTTCCCTACATGTGAAACCCTTGATAACTCGAAGAATAAAGAATTGTCACTAAAAATGTGTTAGAAGAATGCATTTGCTTTAGCTTATTGACATTTTCCATTTTGCTGCTTTTGATTTTTTTTTGTATTTTTTTAAAGACATCACATGTATTTCACTTTATTATCATATAACTCTGGCAATAAATTAGGAATTTAAAGTTACCAGACATACGGCTTTGCAAATTGAAAATTTACAGAAATTAACAAGCCAATAAAAACCCAGACTGTAATTAAGAAGTACAGAAGTCTTAAATCAAGAAAGACATGGATATTTGTACTTTCATTTAAATCAGCAGATTCATTTAAAAAAAAACAAAACAAAACCCAAAAAAAACCCCAAACCCAAAACAAACCCCAAAGCCAAAACACACACCAAAAAACCCTAAAAACAAATGACAAAAAAAAACACACCACACCTAAATGCCTAAAAAAAAAGAGAAACCAATGAAACTGCATTTTTTTCTGATAGTTTTAACTTATTCCTTCTAATGCTTTAATTTAAAATGTTGCTATCCAAGTCTCATTTATAAATATATGGGGAATGCAAAGATAAAAATCTCCAACTTTCATTGTTCACTAACTTTTCATGAAGTCTACCTTCCCATCCAGCCCCACTACCCTCATAACTTTTTTTGGCAAGAAAAATATAAAGATTTTTCAAATGTTCTCTGGTTTTCTTTCACCGCTTTTCTTATCTTCATTTCCTTACTGCCTCCCCTCCTCCATGCACACATTTTCTCTTCCTTGTTTAGATTCTGCATTTCAAAAGAACAATTTCATATCTGACAGTAAAGACTAAATATAGCAGTAAATACCAGGGATATTATGCCTCTGCTCCTGGAAAGGGATATATAACTGCAGAGTTAATGAATTTTACTTCCATTAGAAGCTTTCTCCAGGCTCAGCAATGACTTGAGAGATGACTCTCAGGAATTAATTGCAAGACGAGAACCAGAAGGCCAACCACCCTAAGGGTGTGTATAGCTGTGATGGATCCTCCTGCACTCACTCCTCCAGGGAAATCTGCAAGCTCAACTACCACTCTGAAATGCCTGTACACCAACACTCGCAGCGTGGGGAACAAACAGGAAGAGCTAGAGATCTCTGTGTGGTTGCAGGGCCATGATCTCATTGCAACTACAGAGACATGGTGGGATGGCCTGCACAACTGGAATGCTGCCATGGGTGGCTTATGTATTTTTCAGGAAAGACAGTCCAGTAAGGTAGGGTGGTGGAGTTGCTCTCTATGTGAGAGAGCTCTCTATGTGAGAGAGCAACTGCAGTGTATCGAGCTCTGCCTAGGGGAGGATGAAGAACAAGTCAAGAGTTTACGGGTAAGAATTAAGGGACAGGCTAACATGGGGGACAATGTTGTGGGTGTATACCACAGGCCACCTGATCAGGAAGAGGAAGTCAATGAGGCCTTCTACTGGCAGGTGAAAGTAGCCTCATGATCACAGGCCCTGGTTCTCATGGGGGACTTCAACCACCCTGATATCTGTTGGAGGGACAACACAGCTAGGCACACAAAGTCCGTGAGGTTCCTGCAGAGCATTGACGATAACCTTTGGACACAGGTGGTGGCAGACCCAACAAGGAGAGGTGTGCCACTGGATTTTGTAGTAACAAACAAACAAGGCCTGGTTTGGAATGTGAAGGTCGGGGCAGTCTTGGCTCCAGAGACTATGAGATGGTAGAGTTCAGGATCCTGCGTGGAAGAAGCAGGACACTAAGAAAGATTACAACCCTGGACTTAAGAGAGCTAACTTTGGCCTCTTCAAGGACCTGCTTGGAAGATTCCCATGGGTCAGGGTTGTAGAAGGTAGAGGGGTCCAAGAAAGCTCGGCAACATTCAAGAATCTCTTCCTCGAGGCTCAAGATTGGTGCATCCTCATGAGTAAGAAACTGAGCAAAGGAAGCAGGCAATCTGCATGGATGAGCAAGGAACTACTGGCAAAACTCAAATGGAAGAAGGAAGTCTATGTGATGTGGAAAAAAGGACAGGCCACTTGGGAGGAACACAGGAATGCAGTCAGGGTATGCAGGGATGCAACGAAAAAGCCTAATGTCTACCTGGAATTTAATCTGGCAAATGACATCAAGGGCTATAAGAAGGGCTTCTTCAAAAGGAGGACATAGGAAAACATGGGCCCTCTGCTGAATGAGTTGAGTGCACTGGTGATGAAGGATATAGAGAAGGCAGTGTCACTGAATGCATTCTTTGCTTCAGTCTTTACTACTAAGGCAGGCCCTCAGGAATCCTAGACACTGGAGGTAAGAGAGAAAGTCTGGAGAAAGGAAGACCTTCCTTTGGTCAAGGAGGATTGGTTTAGAGACCAGTTAAACAAACGGGACACTCACAAATCCATGGGCCCCAAAGGGATGCAGTCACGAGGACCCTTCCAACCCTACCCTTCCATGATTTTGTGATTCTTTGCATCTTGAAAAAAGTTTGTTACATTTGTTTTAAGTCTGGACATACCTGTGTCAAATATGCAAATAAAAATTTGTATTCATGGCTTCCACAGATTTCATGGTTGAGGGGAGTTGAACAGTTATCTAATATGACAAAAGCATGTGTTAGAAATGACATATCTCCTGAAGTCAACAGGATTCTTAAATTCAGTGGTCTGCTCTTTAGCAGCTATTTCTTCTTCAATATAAAGAAATTTCCAGGCTCGAATGTCTTTTACTTGTAACACATTACGTGAAAGCCCAAAGCAAACTGAATATATATGCTTAAATTACTTTTTAATGAACAACACTGTACTTTATAACTTAAAAAATATCAAGTCTGACACTAGGTAAGGAAACTGCTTTTGAAAAATGAAAATTAAAATATTTATGGAGATTCAATGAAGCAAACCATTTTCAGGAAAATATATTGATTTTCATTAAAATGCTATTGTGAAGACAACTGTGAATAACTTTCTCATTAAAACTAATTGGTGGAGGAAAGTTGTGAGACATTTGCCAGGTATGATACAATCAGAAAGCTATCCTAAGGTTCCAGCACTTTAAATGAGTACCTCATCTAAGGACCATAGAGAATTAGTCTTCTCCCCCCAGGAATCAATTAATATTTAATTTCACCTATGTAATTAACTAAGAAGAAAAATTATTCCAAGATGAGATTTAACTTGAGTCATATCTCAAAATTATTTCACTTTCTATAGCATATGCCACATCTATAAATCTATTTTTGCAAGATTGTTTGAAAAACTTTGTCTTGCTCCCCATTCCCACAACCAGTGTAGAATTTGTTTCTTTTTTAAATCTTGAAAAACTTTATGGTACAGTACTGTTATTTCTAGTCAGACTTAGCTGTATTTCTCTATAGCATTATGGTTTTGACAATTCTTGGCTACAATATTTCAGAGACATATGATGGGGTCAAAAATAATTTCTTGTGCTTAATATACAGTAGATATTTTTGTAGATGCAAAGAACAAGATGAATGGTATATAACTTCAGTCACTGCCTTCATTTTTTGTTTAATTTGGTAAAAAGTTTATCTACTTCATTTAGCTTTGTTATTTGTACTTTATCAAAAAATGTTTGTTATGAATATTAGGATTATAGAAATGGCTATTCAACTAGTCTGCTATAAGAATCATATTATTTAACTTTTCAAAAGCCATTAGAGTTCTCTCAAATGCTGTGAAATCATCCCTCTCTCTCCCCAAATGTTCTCCCTATAAGTGCTTTTCATATATCAGAGAGATAATTTTCTGACAATTCCATTATTTATATGAGAAATAATTTAAGTAAATATTAAGACAATTGGCTAAGGAAAATTCACTTTATCTTTTTTATGTTTCACATTTTCATGAAGAAAAATGAACTTTGAAAGTTGCATTCACTAATACATTATTCTACCTGCATATCAGAAACTTCTCAAACTATTTTCTATAGCTTTCAAGGAATGATGATTTCTTACAAGCAAACAGCCACACAAAATGCCACATTATTTCCTATTCACAACAAATAAGTTTTTGCAATGATAACTTGGAAGAGGATTCACAGAGCCAGAATTTGAGATACATCACTTTCAACTCTTATAGAAAGCACCCTGGAAAGCTTTAAAGAAAGGGCCTTGAATTTCTCTTGAAAACATAACTTTTTTAAAACAAGGATTTCCCCATCCTTTTTTAAAGAGGGTTTCACTTCAAATCCTCTGCAAAACTCGTAACAAACTCCCCCTTGCCCTACTTTAGGTTTGTTCTTAACACAGTCCATACTATTTCCCTGGAGCCTGAAGGAAAAAAAGAATGCTTTCCTTCACCTCAAAGACTATGCATCTGCTGTTTGTTTTGCTCATCACTTTCCTACCCTTTCTTCACGTTACAAGGTCTTGTGTTTTCTGTTCCTTAATCACACTCCCCAGCTTATCTTCCTTGCATTCTAGAAGTTTTTCCCAGCTATGCAGATGTGTAGAAGAAATAATCACTTTTCTCTTCCATAGATTCTCTCTGACCAAGGGTGTCGTAGTCAAGACAGGCAATAAGGTACCCTTCCCCTACTCACAACTGCTCAACCACACCCTTTAACACAAAACAGTGAACCAAGTAGATGTGAGTTGCCTCACATTTAAATGCAGTAACATGTTGTTTATGAAAATATTACACACTATAAAGCTTAACTTTTAGGATTATGTTTTCACTGGGTTGGAAGTTTCATCACATACAGAAAAAATATTGCTATTGCATAGATGAATAGATGTGATTATTTGTATTTCTAGCAAAGAGAAAGTGTAACTTCTGCATGCTTGCAAAAGTAGTTGTAGTTACATCAGAGCTTGCTTATTATTAAACACCTGACTTCCTTTTTGATCCACCATCTTGTTGGTGGTTTTCCCGTTACACATAATTCAGATTTCAGACCTGAGCATTAAAACCAATGATTGATAATATACCTAATATCCCAGAAATGGGAACAGATCATTGTGATCTTTGTGATACATCACATATATATCAGTCACAAGTCTTCGAATATATTATATTGAGTAATTTAATTCACCCCAAATATATTTCAATAAATTCTTTTAAAGAATAATGAGATATTTTTTTTTGAACTCAAGGTTTTTCTCTATTAGGTTGGGGTTTTGGGGTTTGTTTTTTTTTTTTTTTTTTTTTTTTTTTTGTTTGTTTGTTTTTGTTGTTGTTTTTTTTTTTAATTTCAATATTCATTATATTGCTTTTCACTCAAAAAATAAAGTAAACTTAAATCTAAAAGATGTATTGATAAAAAGGTTGAATTTTTTCAACCAATACCTGTTCACTTCTAAAGCATTCTCATTCTAAGGTAGATCAGATGAATTCTGGTCTAACAGCTTATTGATCTTCACTGACAGAAGAGGTTAAACTGACTAGCCTGGACTACATTTTAGATGTCTAAATATAGAGAAAATTAAAATCAGCCACAGAACTAGCTCTGCAAATGTAAAATGGCTATAACTACATGAGCTATTGTGGTAAGAAAATACATTTAAACCTAGGAATTACAAGATTATATTAGTTACAGAAAAGAATAAACAAAACGAGGAGATACTTCTGGACAAGCAAAGCAGACTCATTGAAACCTGCTGTATTACTTCAATAATAATTTCAGTATAGACCTTAAGGGACCATTATTTCTCAGAAATTATATGTAATATACTCTTTATATAAGCTTAATTTCATGAGCCAGGTGTTTTTATTTTGTCAAACTATGCAGAATCAAATGTCTACCAATATGATTCAATTTCTGAATAAGCAGTATATTTTTGCTTCATTGATTCTGATTATTTTTTTCTGATTAATTTTAATGCCATACCTGTTCTTTCAGGTATAACTGGAAAAAAAAAAAAAGCCAGATAAAATTCTTTGTCTTCAACTTTCTGTCTTAATCTACTCCACAAATTAATAAAAGGAGGGATAATTCTTGACACTCCCCCCTCAAAAAAAACCAAACTTCCATTGATATTGTTCCTGTGCAGAACAGTGGCAATTACAAAGCCTCTCCAAAGCTAACCAAAAAGGAACAGTGATTAAAAAGTACTCTAAGGATTTACAGATATTTTTCAATATTATCACCTGTATCTGAACATGACTCTGATTAAGGCATGTACTGTTCTGACTCAGCAGACAGTGCATTCATCATAGCAAACCTTCATTCTCATAACTTCCCTGAAGTTGAGAGGAATCACAACTGCTACGGTTTCAAAAGGGCCACTTATCAAATAAAGTTCCATAGAAGTACAGAGCAGTTCCAAGCAGAAAAGTAATGAGATATTTTAACTTACAGAAGACATACATCATTCAGAAGACCACAATTTAGATCTTCTAAAGCTGCCTTACCATGGTGTAGTTGTGAGCCACCTTCATAAGCTCTGTGCATCCTTGCGCATCAGCAAATGCTCGTATTCCCAAACAGTTGGATGGGTGCAAAAGCTTCATTAGAAAATGGCAGCAAACCTCTACGACTTGTGGGAGTTGAAGGAGGCAGGCAGCTGCTAGAAGATTTTCAATCGTGTCTTCTTTCAGCTCCAGGCAGCCTGAAATTAAAAAAGATTGATAACACATGCAAATCTATTTACTTGGTATTTACAAAACATGCACTATCAAAAGATCTTTTATAAATAATGCTAGCTCTGTATAAATAACTCTACAGAAAAAGTGAAGGGAAGGAGGTTTAATCTCTCTGATGGGACTCCTCAGTGACCTGAACGTTTAAGTATTAGAAACATTACTTTTTAAAATACTATTAATTCAACTATATAACAGGGATAAAAATAGACTGTTAAGTGTGGAAAGGATAAGAAGAGTTAAGAATCGTGGGTTTGTTTCTATAATGAAACTAAAATCTGAGTAAATATCTGGATGTCAACCAGGCTGTGGTGGGGGGAGGTTTTTTGATGGTTTTTTTGGTTTGGTTTGGGTTTTGTTTCGCATTGAAATTGGTGATAAAATTTGCATTATCTTCAGTGGTACAGAGCAAAACTCACAGCCATTCACCTCCCTGCAAATAATGAAATAACTGGCTAATGTAATATGACTAAAACCATAAAAATATCTTCAAAATAGGGCTTAAAATCTTCAAACTTTGTGTTGCTTATTTGTAATGTGACTTAAGATTAATTTTATCTGAGTAATATATGGCAGGCCTCTCATAGCATATAGTTCTAAAAGACTTTATATTAGCTAAAAGAACATATATGGATATTATTGCACTTAATTTTATAATCTCACAATTCATTATCTTTATCTTGCAGACTGATACACTTTTTAATAAATAAAAGGTAAAATACAACAAAATAGAATTAAAAATTAATTTATTTTAGTCAGGAATAAGTGTCATTCTCATCATCATGCTCTCCCCCAACCCATCATTTTTATTTATTTATTTTTTTTACAGTAGCATCTCTTACAAATCTTTCACATCAATAACTTAAGAAACTGTAAATTAGAGATCACACGAATGACTTGGAGAACCAGAAAAAAAAAAGAACAGAAAATTAAAATGTGCAAAGATAATATAAACTGTAAGAAACTAACACTTCTATTTTGCTGTGCTCGGAAAAATCACTTCTAACTATAAGAGGATTAAGTATATATTGATCTTTCTGTTCAAAGTAATATAGTTCAACTGTTAGATAAACTCACTCTTTTCCCTA
>KL261929.1:306-16382 GCA_000699545.1 Podiceps cristatus | reverse complement strand
TTGTATTTGTTGTCACAGAAAGAGAAATCTATAAATCTTAATAGTTCTGTCCGTAGCACTGAGCAGTTCTAAAATCCTCAACTTCACAACAAAACGCCATTGAAAAGAAAAGCTGCTCTATATTGCAATACTAACCCCAAAATACAATAACTAGAACACTGAAGAACTGACCTTCTTTCCTTCTTTCACTGTATCCGGTGCTTTTAATGTAAGATGGAAACTGTGAAGTTATACTTTACTTAATTTAGTTACAACACCTTCTTTTGAAAAGTTTAGAGCATCAGATCGACTACACAGCATAATTTCAGTGGGCTTCCTCTGCTTATTTTTACGCATCGGTTTTTAATAGATGCATCAGTTCTTAATAGATGAGCTTCTCTTTCTCTATGTTATCTGACTTTTTCTCATCATTTCTATCTACCACACGTATATGCAATGTGGTCAGAAAGCACACTCAGCAGCTGATTCTTGGCTGACCCATATATTTGTCAATGACACTCTGACATTTGCTGCATGCTTGCAGGTAACTACTAGCTCAACACAATACTCATTGTCCAGAATATAGTTCCACTGTGTCATGTGGAAGCTATCAAAAGACAGTTGTTTTCAAGTTAAAACTGATCATCCCAGTAACAGAAGGAAGAAAAATTAAAAAGTGCAAAACAGCTGTGCAAAGCAGATTGACTGAGAAATGTGCTGATGGAAACAAAATCAGAAAAATGAAATCTTAAACCTCTTTTTCTTATATGCTATTTATTTTTCAACAACAAGCTCAGAGACTCTGGCCTTACAAAACTGATCCAGATAATGTTTGCAGAATCACATAAGGACTGAAAGAATCACTACCCTTTATGAAGAAAGGTAATAATGTCACAGTTTGGCTTTTTATCACTAAATGTAGCCTCAGGAGAAGAACCCAAAGGAAACAGTTGAAGACACATCAATCTGTTTATTTTAAAAATGAAGATATTTTCTGTTATCTGTAAGAAAAACTTGCCTATTAGTAAGATTAAAATAAGTTTAAGTTAATAAAAATTATGTTTCAGAAACATAAAAATTAAATGTTTCTTAAATTACATATTTCTTTATGTAACCAACATGACCATTTTGAAGGAGATCCTTCACATTTTTGTGGAAGAGAATAAAGTTTCTGTGCTACATATTATTCAAGTGAGATAACATACAATGGCTTCTGGGATACCTGGGGATATGAATATATTAGAGCTTGAGTTTTAAACTAAATTCCAAATTTTTAACTAAATTCGGAAACACCATTTTACTACTTAATATATCTAGCAAAAGAGCTAGAAAATTACACTCAGCTTGAGCTAAAAAGGAGTTTACTGTACTTCTTTCTTTCAGTACTGTCTTATCATGACTTTTTTTTTTCCTGCACAAACATGGTAAGAAGTAAGATAAGGCTCTTGAGGATCCCATTTTTACAAAGCATTAGCTTCAATAGTAGATAAGTATCTAATCTATCTAAATGCTTTCCGATTCTTACTTATCTTTCTTTTTAAACATCAAGACACCTTCAAAAGTTTGGTCACAAGGCCTATATTCACTTTTTCAGAAGGCTGCTGTGATATTTTCATGCAAAAATCTCTGGGATGTCAAGTGTTTAGCATGGTCAGAGTTTGCAAAAAAAGCTGCTAAGAGGCTCAGTATATACAATGTCAACTCTTCAGATATTTTCATATTGACAATTAGAAGATCCAAGCAGCCATTAAAAATGTTTAATAGAATATTCAAGGAGACGTTAATATTACTGTTTCTTGAATTTGCCTCCTCCTTCGCATTCTTATGCAATAAAGAGCTTGCACAATTACTTCAGCCTGAGCAAAACTAATGAACCAAATCTTAAAATCTCATTTTGTGTTACATTAATTATGATAAAAAAAATAGAAAGGGAAAAAACAATTAAAAGAACTTTAATAGAATCTAATTGTTGTTCTAAATTATAGTTCTATTTGTGAGAAATGTTATGTGTATTGCTTATGCAGAAATTAAAATGTCTGTCTTTAGAATGTATTCTCATAATGAATACATAAATTTTATTACTTTATTACCACATGTAAGGCAGAGATAACGTATAAAAATTCCCTGATATCTTTATTCTTTTGCTAAATATTTTTCCAAATTAAGGTACAGTTTGTTGGGTTTTTCAGGTTTGTTTCTATTTTTTTTAATCTTATCTTTTGCCTTTATTCTTTCTTCTACTCCTTAGGCTACACTGTTACAACTAAATTTCAGTATGGGGAATCACTGCATCTTTGACCACCTTTCCATGACCTTAATGAGGTCAGTGTGTGTTACAGGAATCAGCCTCCCACAGCTATTGACCAACAGATACCATTACAAATATGGTGGGACCACTCAGTAGGTACTGCTTACTTGCTCTGTGCATAAGCAACAAATTTTAACCCAGATTCGTAACACATGGTAATAGAAATTTACCTCATATGAACAGTAAATTTTTTCTCTCTTGTAATTACACATTTATCCATTTATAGCAAGACTCTTCAACATTCTTAAGACAGCTGTGAGTAAGTCATATAACAAAGTCATACGAAGTGTCAAGGCATTTGAAACAAATGCCAAAACTAATACCTTTCAACCAGGTATTCTCTTTTTAACCTTTCTGTTTCATATGTCTTCATCAGTTGTGCTGCAATTCTGAAGAGTTTCTGAATGGAGTTATTTCCATAGGCTAACCTGTCATAGGAATGCATCTTCTCTATTGGGTCTTCAGTTTTAAATAAAGGCAGTAAATGGTATCAACATAGTATTTATTCAGACTTTACATAGAATCATAGAATCATTAAGGTTGGAAAAGACCTCTAAAATCATCAAGTCCAACCATCATCATACCTACTAAGCCATGTCCCTCAGAGCTATGTCTACATGTTTTTTGAAGACCTCCAGGGATGGTGACTCCAACACTTCCCTGAGCTGCCTGTTCCAGTGCTTGGCCACAAATGAAGTCATATCTACAGAGTGGCGTCTATATCCTGGGAAGCAGTGACTGTGAAAAGGCCCTAGTATGATGCTGAATCAGGAAAAAACTTTGGCAAAACATTAGGGCAAACAGAAGTTATTTGGTACCATAGAGGGAACACAACAGTCTGTGAAATACTAAAGCTTAGTCTGGGTGATGTAATGGACCCTTCTGACCTGAACTGTGATGACATAACAGATGAATTGCTTATAATTATGGTTACAAAAATAAATTGCTTTTTTGAAACAGTATCAAATTCCAGTGAAGACTAGAGAAAGCTTATATCAAAGGTGCTATGCTTCATATTGCTATAACTGACCTTTTTGGCATGGCTTATCATTAATCTTACTAAATCTTAGGTATCTGCCAGATATCCTCTTGTATACCTGAGCTAATCATCTGAGATCTCCTTTTACAGTCAATGGAGAAAAATATGAGGTGTTAGGGCAGCTTTCATCTGCCCTGTTTTGGTTATCTACTTTACAATGAGGTGAATCACTTCCTAAAAGTGGCTGTTTCTTGCTTTTAACTATAAAAGTGCACCTTCATTTGACTTAGTGAGACACTGTTGACATTTATATTTGCTGATATGAATTCAGTTCATCTGCTCCCAAACATACAGTATTGGAAACATCAGAATCAAGTATCAGAAGAAGTGTCTGTAAATGCTTTACACCCTTTAAATACTCTTTGGGTCAAATTCTGATGATCATTCTCTCTGTTACTGTCAACTCCTGGTAATGACATAATGGTGGTAATCATCTCTTACGTCCATCCATGAATAGCAGCCAATGAAGAACTTAATAAAAAGTATTTTCTGTAGCAGAACATCTTTTAGTCATCTTTTAGATGATTTCTGAAGAAAACATTCATGTTTTGATTTTGACCTATACCTTAAAAGAAAAATTCTACATTGTATCATCCCTCACGCTTTTGATAAAGGTGTTTCCAGAAGAGGAAACATGACAGACAGTAAATTCACATTGCAGTGGCTTCTGCTGATCAAACTCTTATTTATTTTCTATTAATTATTTGCTGCAGACCATGGTCATCACTTGCAAGTGAGAAATACAGAAACTCTATGGCTGTGTTTATTTCCTTACAGTTTGGCATTTAACATCAGTGAAAATTCAGAAAGCAGCCCTTTTTTTTTTTTTTTTTTTTTTTCCCAGCAGATATTCAAATAAATAAATAAATACAACCCTAAAAGGGAGCATTTCCTACACAAACTGATAGTGCGATTTAAACTTAGGCTCTGCCCATTCCCTATTATGACACTATTCATGTTACATACTAGAAGTCAAAACCTAAACCAAACAGAAATTAACCTCAAACGTATGTATGACCTAAACATGTGTGTACTTGAGGGTGCTGATGAATCACTTGATCTTTCAGCAGCCATATGTTTTAACTTGGAAACTTTTTTTCCCAGTGGAAACAGAAAATTCTTCCTGTCCTGAACTACTTCAGTCTCCCTCAGTTCCAAACTAAACTGAGTGATCTGATTGGAACAGATTGATTTTCTGTTCATACATCATCTCTTTTTTAGTCCCTCTGTATAAAATTCAGCTCTTGAAAAGGACAACTTACTTTAACTCGTCTTCACACAGGGGACGCAAAATGATTTTTTAAATGTAATTTAAATTTACATTTCTATTAAATAATCTCTAAAAAACATTTAAAGTTAAAATCAGGAAAGCATTCACTTGATTCACACATATAACTTTTGACTATGATTAGACTCTTTTGAACTCTTCACTACAAAACATGACTGCAAAATTATGGAATTTTGTCATTTCAAATAACATTTTTATGAAAGTTATACTTAAATATTATTATGTGTAAAAAAATAATTTCATAAATCATTCCACAGCCATATAAATACGTAGTTTGCCAAAAATGAAAATTCTTCCATCACAGTAATATGAGAATTCTTATAAATTAAATAGCTTCACTATTTTTTTAAAAAATGCACAATTATTTATGACCTAATATTGCTACATCTTTGTTTGAGTAAGCTGACTAAACTGGCATAATCACGTGGCCATTTGTGAATACTGCCAAAGTCCACTGTATTTCAATGGCGCAGAAAATTACAACATTGCGGAGTGATAAGGAAATCCTATTAGCAAATTAAAATGCCCCCGAGCAGGAACCTTCTTGCAAATGTCTGGCTCAAGATCAGAAGAGTATACTAGCCAAAATATGCCATGATGTGGTGGTACCTTTTCATCTCCTGGTCTAAGAAAAAAAAAACAAAAACACCACCACAACCAAAAAACAACAGAACTCTAACTGTTTTTAAAGAAAATTTGTCTGCTTGCTTATAAGTATCAGCTTTTTTAGAGAGATAGAGAAAGATGCTACTTCCTCCTCATGAAACAACTGCTATTAGCTCACCTTAGGTATTTGAACTCAGTTACCTGTTAGATATACATACAAGCGACTGGAATGAAACCAATAAATAATTTTAGCTGAGTCTAATCTTCATAAAACCTTTTTATAAACTGCGAAGAAAGATATTTTAGAGCTCTGAAACACACCTTAAGATGTGCTTTTCAATTGGCTTCAGAAAAATTGTTAAAATATAATTTTCATTCCTGGTATTATTTTCTAAAGATTACTTGTTTGTACTTGTGTAGATGATCAATATATTAATAATTACATACCAATAATTCAACTATTATATAGTCATTATATTTTGGAAAATTTAAGCTAGTTTTATATATAAATACAGGAATACAAACTCACAGGTTAAAACAAAGGAAAAATTCCAAGATAAATGTTACCTCAAAAATACAGAAATATAAACAGAGTTTACTAACTCAATTTCCAACGCACACATCTTGCACTCATACACCAAATATGGTAGGAGAGGACAAGAATTATTCCCAAAAGCTCATTTCAGATATAAGGCCCTAGTTTCCTTTACTTCTTTTTAGTTAAAGGCCTTCAATACTTGGGTTTGCTTCCAGACTCTAGGTACTGCTTCTCATGCTGCATACATTGAAAACCACTCTGAGAATTTACTTTTGTAAACAAAAGCAAACTTCATACTGAGGAGGGTTTGGAAATCTTATTCCAAAAGACTTGTACTGAACAGTAGGTACATCTCAGGGAGATTTTATTCCAATGGTCGCTTTCCGTTGATGGTCTGAAGGGCAGTACCACCTTTAACTTCCAGAACCATCCTAAATAGGAGGGCTACAAGAATGATCCGAGGGCTGGAGCAGCTCTGCTGTGAGGACAGGCTGAGAGAGTTGGGCTTGTTCAGCCTGGAGAAGAGAAGGCTGCGGGGAGACCTGATTGCAGCCTTTCAGTACATAAAGGGGGCCTATAGGAAAGATGGGGAAAAATCTTTTCAGTAGGGACAGCGGTGACAGGACAAGGGGTAATGGTTTTAAACTGAAACAGGGTAGGTTTAGGCTGGATATAAGGAGGAAATTCTTTACGATGAGGGTGGTGAAGCACTGGAAGGGGTTGCCCAGAGAGGTGGTGGATGCCCCATCCCTGGAAACATTCAAGCCCAGGTTGGACGGGGCCCTGAGCAACCTGATCTGGGTAATGGTGTCCCTGCTCCCTGCAGAGGGTTGGACTAGATGGGCTCTGGGGGTCCCTTCCAACCCAAAACATTCTATGATTCTAAATGACATGCCTCACATAGGTCCTTTTGCTACTATCAAAACCACACAATACACATTCTCAGGGTCTATATCTCAGTGATGTAGCCTTTCTATTACACTGAACAGAATCAAGCCTTGAACTTAGAGGGGAGGGCGGGGGTAGAAAAAAAGAAGGAAAAAAATCTCAAGGACAAAGGAGCTCAGCTTTCAGGTTTGAAGTAGTGTTTTATTCACACCTGAAGCTAGCTCAGAAGCAGGAATACTCACCTCTGCCAGAATAAGCTTCTCAGCTTCTCAGGAGATGATTTGGCAGCTTGTGCTATGGTAGCACAGAGCAGTTCAAATCCATGCTTATAGAACAAAAGGTTACATTTGCCAACAGAAGGGTTTTGCTTATGAATCCTTCTTACAGCCTAATGAAATCAGCTTTGCTTTGGACTGGTTTCCACTGCTGGGAGAAGTGAACAGTACAGTTGCATCCTGTTCTGTGGGCACATTTCAGCACAGTCGCTGTGTGATGGGCACAGAATAGAAAGGGGATGAAGGTATGTTTTACAATGCAGGGACAGGAGCAAAGAAATGCACGAAAAGTGAGGACCTCTTTCAGAAACTGCCATTGTGATTTTCCTGAAATTTTTGCTTTCTTTTGGAACCGTGGATACACAGCTAGGCAGCTCAGTTCAGCAGATTGGATATAGGTACATGTCTCCACTGCAGAAACTCCAGAAAAAAGCACATTAAAGAGGTAGCCCATGTCATATAGCAGCCTGTCTGATCACTTCATCGATGCTGTTCTGGCAACAGCATGGCATGCACCGGATGACAACACAGGGGAATGTCACTCCACTCAGAGAAACCCTCTCACTTTTCAGGCACCTCTTGTATTAACATTCAGTGCTTGGTTTATTCCTTCTTTGGAGATCAAGACCTTTGAACACAGCAAGAGACAGCTTCAAAAATGCACCTTGCAGTGCACTCAGTGTAACTATTCTCCCCCTCCACACTCACTGCTTCCTCGAGTCTGCCTGAATTTATTCTTACTGACTTCTCAGAAGCAGCAGGTTTCATCCCAGTACAACGAGACAGTCACTAGCTATCTCCCCATAACAGTCATAATTCTGAACACTCAGAATTCATGGATATCCAGTTCAGAGCTCTTTTCCAAGCAATTCTTATATGCTGCATTAAAAGAATGAGAAAACGGCTGGTTCCTAATACACAATTGCAAATTTTGTCCCTTAATGAAGTATCCAGGTAAAAGGAGGAACAGTTACAGTTCATTTTACTTATGACTCCAGAACTGTGCAAGAACTTGGTGTTTCAGTGACAGGAATGGAAAACATCTGCTTCAACTGGACACAAGTTCCTCAGACCATAGATTGCAAAAAAAAAAAAAAAAAGGCAGGCAGTCTCTGCAGCTTGTTAAGCTAAATGGGTCTGTGCAGATCTTCCCCACAGACTTGAAATACATGGAAGCCCTCAGTTTTTAAGGAATTAATTCCTTACTTCCCATGGGCAGGCAGGTGTTCAGCCATCTCCAGGAAAGCAGGGCTCCATTAAGCATGGACATCCTCCCCTTCCTCCTTCTCCCCCTGCTGCAAGCCCAGCTTTTATAGCTGAGCACAACATCGTATGGTCTGGGATATCCCTTTGGTCAGCTGGGGTCAGCTGTCCCAGCTGTGTTCCCTCCCAACTCCTTGTGCACCCCCAGCCTCCTCGCTGGTGGGGTGGGGTGAGAAGCAGAAAAGGCCTTGACTCTGCGTAAGCACTGCTCAGCAGTAACAAAAACATTTCTATCTTATCAATAAGGTTTTCAGCACAAATCCAAAACACAGCCCCATATTAGCTATTATGAAGAAAATTAACTCTACCCCAGCCAAAACCAACACAAGGGGTCACTCCAGTTGTCAAAGTGATGAGTATGTCCTAGAGGGGAGTAGTCTGACACAATGTAAACAAGCTACCATCACCTAAAAGCCTGTGCAGCAATAATAAAAAAAAAAAAAAAAAAAACAACAACAAAAAAAAAAAAAACCAAAAAACCAGAAACAAACCACCACCACTGCAAAACCTCCAAACCAAACCAAAAAAACCTCCCAGGGATATTTAATTAATAAAGCTTCTGTTCTGAAGGAACCTAAGGGTCCTTGGGCTTAAAGGCAGTTTCTTTCTTGCTACATCCCTGCTGCCTGCACTGTGTGTTATTAGATATAACACTGATAGAGAAGACACTTGACAGTCCTTTAATTAAAGCATCTCCCAAATCAAATCTAATTAAAAACTATGTGGTAGGGCTTGAATCTCTTCCATGTATGATCCAAGCTCTATTTTTTTTTTTTTTTTTTCCAGATATGAATAAATAAATCAAGGGGGGTTTTTTGTTTTCTATTAGTTAAGTGACTTTTGTTTTTTCAGTTTCATTAACAGTTTGAAAGCATCAGCCTATTCTTCTGATCATTGTTGGGAATGCATACTAATTAGATAAATTGATGCAGTCTGAGGAAATCTATAGTAACTTCACAGATCTGTTGTAACTTCAAAGGCAGGCTCCCAGAGTCAGCACTGGCAGCAAAATACCAGACACTCAATATCTAGTTCCAGTCCTATATAAAACATTTAAGCATAATTGAAAATAATGAAAACTCAAGTTTTAAGATCAAGAAAGAAGCATTACCTAAGAAAATGAAGTAAAGAAATACTCTTCTGTATTACCGCTTATATTGAACTCTAAAAAGATCAAAGCATACATATCCATGTATCCCAGGGCACTAGGATCTCAAGCCTAGATTTTCTGCTATGAATCATCTTGCTGCTTGAAAAATTAAAAATACTTTCAGCATAACTATTGTACGTAAGTGTTAGCTTCAGAGTTCCTCAGCTGGCTCACATGAAATATTTAACAGACATGCAAAAGAGGAAGCTTTGTTTCCTCTTAAGTTATAGTTCTATCACAGATCAAACATATATTGTTTTTTTGAAGAAACCGATCAATTACAGCAACATGTGGATAGAATAAACCCATATGCTCTATTTTTACTGGTCATATATACCCTTTACAAAGAAAACACTGGGAAAACCTTTGTAGTTTATCCTTGTGAATCTATGCAAACTACAAGAAGCACACAATTTTGATGTAGTGTTTTACTAATAAATCTACATCATATATATATAAATTGAATCACAGAACTTGTAATTATATCCCAACTTAGCTTATGTAATTAGAAAACTTTGTGCTTCTTTCAGATAAAACAATATGCAGCCACTACCTTATTATTTATAAAATTAAGTTATTCAGTTATAATCCCTATATATAAATCAAAAACCACTTTCAAAAGAACCCTAAAGACCACCTAATATAGAGTTTATAGTACATATTTTTACACATCTGTTTTTTCAGTCTTAATCAAACTGTGTTTTATAAATACATCTATCACATTCATTTTATAACTCGTCATGCTGCCTCTTCACAGAAACTTTAATATCTTTTGCAATCCTTAAATAAGTATTTTGGCAGTCTAATTTTTTGCCTTCCTGTTACGACTCTTAGATCGACAGCTGCCTTCACTCAGGAGCAGCTCTTATCGAGGCTGTACAGGGCTTGATGCTCTGCTGGTCAGCATGTAATTCTACCTTGACAATTATTTATAACTTTATTTGCTTACATGAGTGAACACAGTCCAGCTTCACAGTGTGTCATGACTCTGTCATCTACCTATTTAGCAGACACAGAGAGAACAATTTACCATTGTATAAAACGTTTCATAGTATAATTAAGTACTGTGACTCCTTTATTTAAAAGAGCAGTATTTTCTTTAAGAAGAAAAAAAAAAAGTCCAAAAATACTGCCAATTTTAAAAGAAGGAAAAAAATATACAAAAAAATTAAAACAAGCAAAAACTACCATTGTATCTTAGTTAAGCCTTTGTCTAACTTTACTTGTAAGCATAGCCTCAAAAACATGACTGGATTTATTTAACATGCTTATTTCTCATAAATGGCAAGCTCTTCCTAAAGTTAGCTAGAGTTTAAAATGTCCATTTTCCTTTGCAAAGTAAGTAATATCCTGACTTCACACAACTGGCAAAGAGACAATACACATTTTTTGGGGGTTGTTTTGGGTTTGGTTTGTTTTTTGTTCCCCCCCCCCCCATTAAATTCAGTGGTGTTGCTACCCGGCTACTTTTTCTTTGTCTCCCATTGAAATATTATTTAGTTATTTTTTACATGGTAAGCTTTTTTAAAGGCTCAATATCTATGCAAGAAATTGCTCTTGATAATAAATGAGCATGTCATCATGAAAATGGGACATCTTGAAAATAAATGTAGCTTTTATTTTGTAGGGTAGCAGAGAAGGTTTTTTTAAAATATATGCATTTATATATGATCTCTACATATATTTGTTGTTATATATCTGTATCTTTTACATCTATATAGATAAATAAAATTGTTTAGGATCTATTGGAACAGAAAACTTTTAGGATTATTAAATCCAAAATAAAGTAAGAAAAAAAATGCCACTTTTTAATTAGGTTAAAGAAGGCTGAACATTTTCCTTTCAAAAATGAAAGCCTGAAAAACAGTTTGTTTAAAAGTTTTAAATCTAATAAATAAACAACCATAGAAAGGCTTAGGGAAGTTAATATGATGGTAGGAAAATATTATCTTTAGCTCATGAGGTAAAGGAATTCTGATTCTCTATTGGATCAGAATGCTACTTTATCATAAATGTCATTAAGTTCCAATATAAATTTTAAATAAACATAGGAAAATAGCCTAATTTTTAAATAAGTAAGACCTATTAACTTTCTTTTACATTGTTAGTAAAACTATATTTTTATTTATTTTAAAAGACTGAGACCTTCAATCCTGAACTATTTATCAAGATTTATTTTTCTTTCATTACTGAAAAAGGGAAGCAGCTTTCACATCCCATATTCTAAAACTCCTTGGAAAAGTACGTTTGTAGTCAGAAGTGACATATTTAAAGGAGACTATGATAATAAAACCTACCACCTTTAGAAAAGCTTTAAAATCACATTTACAGCAAAAATATATTTCACCCTTTTACTTCTCTTCCTTTATAACTGGAATCAAAATATGACAAATATGTTCTAACATAAAATTTTTACCTCCCTGATAATATTTAGGATGTTTCTGACCATATTCAAAATGCATTGAGTTGCAGAACTGAAATTATAAAAATTAAACTATATTCTTACCAATGCTTTAGTTTGATTTTGTTTCTGTTTTTTCTTCTCACTGAAAGCTTAGAATAACAGAAAATACTATCAAAGAGATTGTCAAGCAATGACCACCTTTTCATGCTGGCCCAAACAACATCAATTATGCTAAAGGAAGTTTAAGAATAGGTTACATACAGTGGTAATAAATGTTGATTTCAGAATGGATAAACATTACTCTGTGTTGCATGGTTTCATGGTTTTTAAGCTGTCAATGATATTAGCATGTAATCTACTAAATGAGAGTTTATTGTATACAATAACAACAGATAAAGTAATGATTCACACAAATGAGATGAAAAGGAATGATTATTTGTTCTTTTTCACATAAGTAGATACTATTAGAAAACAAAATTATCAGACAACAAATTCGGAAACACCAAAGGAAAGAATATATTTTACAGTGTTTAACTCACTACCATGGTATTCTGTAGAGGCTAAAACCATACATGCTTTCAAAAGGATTAGACAAATTCACATTTGATCACTGACTACCGATGTAGATGAAAATATGTTCCATAAGGCTGGAAGCTAGGAGGACATGCTAGCCAAATTATGACTACTCATATCATGTTACCAAATATCGACTATCACATATTACTGGCAAGTCTCTGAGTTAATTAATGCATTTATGATCTGACCCAAAAGAGAGGATTGCCTACCCACAGTTAGAGAATGTGTTTAGAAAGGCACAAAAGAAAGAATATTTATTAATGATTTTTTAGAAGTAAACAATATAATTTTGTTGTTTTGAACAAACTGGAGTTATCACTTATTTCAATGATTTAGAGGAAATGGCACTGAACAGCGACTTCAGAAATTCTGTCCAGAAAATCATGTTCTTTCAGAAGCATATAGATGTTTCTAGAAGTACAGGTAAGAACTATTTTGATTAACAGGAGTTAAAAGGAAAAATTGAAGATACACAAAGCAACATGTAACTAGTTACCAAACGAATATTATTCCCTTTTTTTTTGTACTGATGGATATAGCAGATGTTAACAACTCTCCTTTCAGACATATATACCTATCTTTCCTCAGGTCTTTGATGTACAAAATCTTCCCTTCATTAAACTTAAATTCTGATACTTCGCAACAGTATTTGATTTTATTGCTGCAACTGAAGGGTCTGGTATCAGTACAGGATACTTTTATCTATAGTAATGCTTTTCAAAGATATGCATATTTTACTCTTCTTGAACTACTATTTAGAATGTATGATTCATAGTAAAAATAATTTCACTAGATTCTAAAAAAATATAAACCTGACTTAGTTAATATAATGTGTAAATCATTCCTGTTTTTAAATCATATCTAAAAATAGTTGCAGTGTAATACTCTTAACTTCTAAGTTTTTACAAACAAGCCCATGTTCAGCTGTATTTTCCTGAAATGCTCAGTTGTCCCCAAGGAAAAACTTCTCTCTAACAGCAGCAAATATATGTGAAATGAATTTTTTTTTAATCTGTCTATCTCCTTCAGCTAAGAAGGTAACGGCAGGAAAAGAAAATGGGAGGGTGAATTTGTCAAAATGGTTTGCTATATTCTTGGGGTAAAAGAATAAAGAGCTAAACTAGCCACAGACATGAGTTGCTTAAAACCTTTTCACATATTGTGTAGTCAGTAATTGGAATTTGGCTGTTGCATTCTCCAGATATTCTGTCTAGACTGTGTATACTCCAGATTACAGATTAAATGGCTGAACAGGAATTTCTGCTGGCTGCTGCACTGCTGGGTATCAGAGCAGTGCCTATTTCCTCTGCTCTTCAGTGTGCCCCTTGTCCACATCCATGCAGCACAAAGAAGAAAGTGAACTGACTCAAAGGAAAAGGGGGGCATGAATTAGACTGGCGGTACATAAGGAATCAGAGGGCAAGAAAAGAGAGAAGAAACTATGAAGCTAGATAAAACATGAGACATGGTGGAAAAGAAAGGGATGGGAAAAAATAAGGTTTGAGGGGACAGGTTTTGATCTGGCAAAGAACATGAAAAAACAGAATGATTAACCAAGGAGCAAAGACTGTTTTACTTCAGTAAACTGAAAACGCTTGGGACTATGCTCTAAGGATTCCCTGATCATTTGTGAATTATCACTGAATTGTCCATAGTGCTGTTGAATGCTCTTGCCCTCTGCACAAGGATGGCCACATTCATGACAAATCTGTGCATCCAGGCTACACCCAAGATTTGTTAGAGAGACTGCTATTTAGATTTGGCTAAAACTGCCAGGATCAATACAGATAATTTCAACACTTGCAAATGTTCCCTAGCACTGTCTAATTTACTATCATAATTGTAGCTAGGAAATTTAGGAGTTTGATAAGACGTGATCCAGAAAAAAGGAATAGAGAAAGAAATAATCTAACATGAATTTCAAGAGATAAGAACACAAGCTCAGAATAAATCAGAGTAAGTTAGGACAAAGAACCTGATGGAACAGAAATGTAAGACAGAGTAATCAAAACTAGAATGGTCCATGGCATCCAATATGTATTCTTTTTGTATTATCATGCAAAATGGACTCACGTTTCCCCAATCTCATCACTCTTCTCTTGTCAGCAAGTATTTGTGAAGTTTCCTTTTCAAATGTAAACTTAAGAAGACATTTTTTAAGTCTTATTTGGTCTACCCACTAAAAGGATAATGGTGGATCACCACTGCAAGTAACAAAAATTAGAGACCTTTGTTACCACCTTAAGTTTCTAATTCTTCAAGGTGCTATCACAATGGCACATAGCATTGCCATTTTAAAGTAGTTTGGGCTTTATGTGACAGTTTCAATGAAAGAATAATACAGATGCAAATTCCTACGAGGCAAATTAGAAAACACTGGAATTATTCTACCCGTGGAGTTATCTTTTTATCCATTTGTGAAGGCTGGTCCTTAATTACCTAACCACAAGAAGATACCTCCAAGTTTTCCACCTCACATAATGAACAGAGTACATTATGTGACATAGACTAATCAAGGAGAGTAAAGCAGCTGAAAATCTAAACCTTTTGCAAAAAATGGAAGGAGTTTGCTTCTTACAGTTTTTTATTACCTCATCCAAAGTTCTCTGAGATAAACAATGAAGTTCTGAGATAACTTCATTCATATTGAAAATGGCAAGGTATCTTTGCTTTCTTCTGTCTCTCTTTCTTTGCTTAATCTACACTTACATGCTATCTTTTGTTGTCAGTATTAACTGTGCTGTGTCTTTGCATGTGATCTTTTAGTGAAAATTGAGGTAAAAAACCCATGCAGTAATTCAGTATTTCCACAGTTTTATTCGCAGAGGAAAAACACTGCCCTTCATCTTCCTCTTACCTTCTCTTCCTCTTCCCTTCCTCTTGCAGAATGATTTAATGCTACCACTAAGGTCTTTTGCTATTCTGCGCCAAGGTGTTCATGATTTCACCCCGATATTCCTGTGCCATTCATTTTACACTAGTATCTAATAATCAGATTGTATCCTTCTCATGCTTGATGAGAACTACTTACATGTTCTTCATTTCATGGATCCCTGGCTTGAAACCCTCTGGAAGATGTGCATTCCTGAATAGCAAAACCACAACTGAAGGGAGCAGGCACTACCCTTTGAACATGTAGAGTACTATAAAAGTGAAGATGGTCTGATATTCCTACAACCTGAATTCCTCAAACATGATTCTCAAAAAGAGTATTTTAAACTTAAATTATATTTATTTGCAGTTTCTCTTTCCTATTAAGATGGTAAAGTTATTATGTCATAAAATAAACAGCACATATCCTGATTAAATATATCAAAGTAAAGAGCAATTTATTATTAAATTAATATATGTGTATTTAGAGAGGATTAAAATCGCAGGGTATGGACTATCCATTTAAAATTGAAGCTAAAATCAAATGTTCAACAGAAATATAATGATAAAATATTGTTAATTTAAATAATACAACAATGTCTTTTCAGAAACAGAAATAGGAAACAGCGTATATTTTGCACTTACATGATTCATAGGCAAGGGGAGGCAAATTCAGACTATAAACCTTATTATTGGCATTTCCTCTCTTCTAATTACTTTATTTTGTAACTTTACTATTATTTCATATTAATGTATTTCAGATACATTGTGTATTACAGCTTGTTTAAGAAGGATAAAAAACAAATCTATTATGCATTAAAATGTAACAGGTATTCAAAAGGAAGTTCTGAGTTATTAACTCTGAGTTATGAGTCATTCAAGACTTATATT
>JMFS01029422.1:0-32597 GCA_000699545.1 Podiceps cristatus | reverse complement strand
GCTTGCATTGGTGACGATCTCGCTTGCATTGCCACTGTTGAATTTCACAAGGTCCCTGTCAGTCCATTTCTCTAGTTCCTTAGGGTTTCTCTGAATGGCAGCACACTGTTCTGGCATATCAACCACTTCACATCTGCAAACTTGCTCAAGGTTTGAGCACCTCTACCCCATCATCTGGGTCATTAATGAAGATTTTAAGCAGTATTGGCCCCAGTACTGACCCCTGAGGTATGCCACTAGTAACTGCCCTTCAGCTGACCTTTGCAATCCTGATGACATGCTTTCAAGCCCAGCAATAAAGCCAGCTTTCGATCCACCTCACTGACCACTTCAGTCAGTCAATGAGGATGTTATGGAAAACAGTGTCAAAAGCTGCACTAGAGCTGAGATAAACAACATCCACCACTCTCTGCTCATTCATTGAGCAAGTCATATTGTATAAGGCTATTAGGTTGGTCAAGCATCAGTTCCCCTTCATAAATCCATGCTGACTACTCCCAGTCATCTTCTTGTCCTTAATATGTTTGGCAACAGCTTCCATGTGATTTGCGCCATGACCTTCCCAACGACTGAGGTGAGGCTGATCAGCCTGTAGTTCCTCAGATCCTCCTTCTTACCTTTCTTGGAGATAGGACTGACATTTGTTCCCTTCCAGTCCTCAGGACCCTCCGATAATTGCCATGACCTTTCAAAGATAATCAAGAGTGGTCTTGCAATTACATCAGTTGTCTCCCTTAGCATCCTTGGATGCATCCCATCAGGATCCACAAACTTGTGTACATCCAGTTTGTTGAAGTGTTCCACAGCCTGATCCTCCTTTACAAATAATAAATCCTCATTTAGTCAGAATTCCATGACTTGGTGTTCCTGGTAAAGAGAGAAGCAGAGAGAGCACTGGGTACTTCTGCCTTTTCCATGTCCTTTGTTGTCAGGTCCCCTATCCCATTCAGCATCAAGCCGATTTTTTCCCCTAGTCTTCCCCTTGCTGCTGTTAACCTGAAGAAGCTTTTCTTGATGCCTTTTGCATCCCTTACTAGATTCAACTCCAAGTGGGCTTTCACTTTTCTAATACTATCCCTGCATGTTCAGGGTCCCTTTATTTCACCTGTCCTTGGTTCCACCTCTTACACAGTATCCTTCTTCACTCCACTCTTATCAGGAACTCCTGGTTCATCCATGCAGGCCTCCTAGACCTGATTGGTGGTTGGCCAACCTATTGGCAAAGATGCTTTTGCCCCACTTAGGCAGGTGATCTCATTTCTTCCAAGCAGTTTTCAGTCATCAAAGAGGGTCCTGACAGTTGTAAAAGCCAAATCCCTGCTGTCAATACCATCTGAGCAACACGGTGTGCTCACTTCTCCTGAAGTTCTTCATCCTTTCCAGAAGGATTGAGAACAAACTACCTAGGTCCCAGTGGTTTTGATGCACAGTCACAGAGCCATATAGTCACACCTGATATGCTCGGGGTCACCCTGGCAATACCATTGGTCCCCATGCGGAAGAGCAGCAGAGGTAATAACCCAAGGGTCAGACAAGCTTCAGTAGTCTCTGTAACATCACAGATCTGGGAAGCTCTTGGGAAGCAGTAAGCCTCCCTAGACAGAAGGTCAGGTAGGTGGACAGGGCCTTCATCCCCTGGATCAGGGAATCTTCCAGTTCCATTACTCAGTGGCTTTCTCCTAGTGCTCCTGCGTGGCTCAGGCTCTGCAGGCTCTGCTTTGTTGGACTTTGCTCCCAGCCCCTTGTCTGCTACCTGGGCATGAAACCTCTTCTGTAGCTACAGAGGGAGTAGAAGCCTTGCTCCTGGTGCCAGAAGTCACAAACATCTAGCATTTGCCATCACAGGACTCTCCATTTCCCAATCTAGTAAGGACAGACCTTGCCTGTCCCTCTCCCAGTACAGGTTGGGGGTTAATGACCTTGTACCTGCCGAGCCTCAGAGAAAATCTGACCAATTTATTTTTACTTATCTCTGACACTGTATGTACAGTCTGCTGACCTCCCCTCACAGTCCCTTTACTTGGCAACAAACCCATCACCAACATGCACCTCTCGCAGGCAGGGACAATCTCTCCCTTCCCCAGCCTCTGTGGAAGGACCCAGGCCTCCCCAGACCTGGAGGTCTGCATCATCCTGGAGCTCTGTGTTGAGGTCTCTCATGTGTGTTGTGGTTTAATCCCAGCCAGAAGCCAAGTACCATGCAGCTGCTCACTCACTGCACAGACCCCTCCCCAGTGGCGTGGGAAGGAGAACTGGAAAGAAAGGAAAACTCATGGGTTGAGATAAAGACAGTTTACTAGAACACCAAAGAAAAAGATAATAATATTATAAATTAACAACGATGATAATGATAATATATAATGGTAATAGAATACACAAAATGAATGATGCACAATTTCTCACCACCGGACAACCCAACGACTGACAGCCCATCCCAAGCAATGGTCATGGAGTGAAACCAAGAGCGATCTTGGAACGACCCTGAGCAGCAATCTTGGAACTGTGATTTCCCCAGCAGCGATCTTGGAACTGCAAGTTCCAGAGAGACAGAGAGAGAGTGAATGAACAGCCAAATGACTGAATGAATGAACGAATGAAAGCACAACCAAACAATATCTGGCCCGCTGGATGACCCCCACTTATGTACTGGGCATGACTGGGTATGGAATACTTTCTTTGGCCAGTTTGGGTCAACTGTACTGGCTCAGTACTCAGCCCATCCCAGCTTTTTTCACCTGCACATTAGCAAAACCTGAGAAGCTGAAAAATGTCCTTGATCTCTTAGCAACAACTAATAATGCCAGTGTATTATCAACATTTTTCACATACCACATCCCATACTAAATCCAAATACACTGACTACTGGGAAGAAAATTAACTCAATTCCAGCCAAAACCAGGACAATGTGCCATCACCCAGCAGGTGCTGGGGAACCATACCCTGTAGCAAACAAAAGCTCAAACATCCTTTCATCAAGAACAGCTGACAGTTAGAAGCTGCTAGAGCTTCCTTGAAGCGAAAGCCCCCATGGAGCTACCCTTTCCTAGCAGCAGGAGGCACCCTTAGTTTCCTCAAAGGATTCACAAGCATCACTCATTGACCCCTGAAGATGTTCCCAAAAGATCTACAAGATCAAGAAGCAGAGCCTGGAAACTGTTGCACAAACTGCCGTGTCTGTTGGCTTCCCCTGTTAGGTACACTCAAGGTCATGGGATGTGCTCCTGGGATACTGGGGTAAGAAACACACTGGCAATTAGGGGAAAATAGGAAGGGTGAAGCACAGGAGTCCTCTGCTTTTTCCAGTATGGTGTCTGGGTAGATTGATGTTATGCTTCCTGCCTGCTCTAATGTGTAAAAGAGTAAACGATGACGTCGGAGATCAAAGACTGGAAGCTAGCAAGCAGCTACTGTAGGATTAAGCTTTGATTTGGACAAATGTTTTTCTGGGTTTGAGAATATGAGTTTTGGTATTGTGAAAATGAGGAGGCCTTAAGCAACAGATAGTGGTTCTGAGTTTTTCATAAAGGAAGATGATCTGGTCAGTAACTGAGGATCTTGAGAGTTAATCTTTAGTTGTGCTTGGATACCTCAGGTTTTCTGGTGACAACTTATGTGCAGGAAAATCCACTTAGAATGTGGCCTGAGCACCTTAATGTCTACATTTTACACAGGTTAGTTTACATCTATAAACTAAGTGAGCCATTGTATTGATCTGCTAAGAATTTGTCTAATCTGTGCTTTCAAAATACCCAGTGAACTGATCTCTAAATGCTGCAATGTTTATTTTCCCATTACTTTTATTTCTTTAAGTCTCTTTGTCAGAGAGACAAATTCATCCTGAAACAGCAAGCTGAATATTTGTTTAATTTTTTAAAAAAATCCCTTGGCTTGCTTGACATTTCTAGCAGATCACTGCTTACTTTTTTCCTACCTCCTCTCTCATTCATTCATATAAACACATATATTTTGCACACTTGTAAGATTCTGTTCTTCCCCTGATGCAGCATGCATAGAACCTTAATTATCATATGAATACTTCAGTTTATGAACAGCATACATTATTTAACATCAAAATCATGCCCCACAGTTGTTCTGCGCATGCAACACAAAAAGAGATATTGACTTTGAAGGTCTCAGTAAAAATGTAATATAGATATCATATGTTTATTTAGAAACATCTTTTCAGTATGGACTAAGCAGTTTCAAACATTAATAATGTATATTTACCTAGAAAAAATTACAATGTAAGAACTCTATTGCCTGAAGGCCAATATTAATTAGTAATAATAGTCCATAACTTAGTTTCAGAAAATGCCTGCTGTCTTCTCTAAGTATGTATGGGGCATAATTACACTACCGTTGGTCAAATTATGTCACTTCCTCTGAGGCTTTGTAAATATCCAGATGTTTTTGTTTTCACCTATGCAGCCAAGACTGATTTTAGGTATTTTATTCCTTGTCGAAAGCCTCCAGTAAAGACAGAAAATGATCCTTGTGATCCTCTTGGGCACATTCTGCCCTCTGTATGCTGGCACTGCTGTAGAGGGTGGGAGCTGCACATTTGTATCTTGGAAGAGAATATAATCCCTAGGCACTGTGTTTTAAAATCAAGCAGTAAATATTCATCCCAGTTGGAAGCAGAATACATTTAAACATGTTTAAAAGATTGTTTACAGAGGCTGGTGGAAAGAATAGGTATATTTATTTTCATTATTTACTCTTTCATTCATTTTCAAAGTGCTTCCCCTTCTCATCAACACCCCCCTCTCCCCCCCAAAAAAACCCCTGCCCTCCCCCTCCAAAAAAAAAAATCCCAACAAAACCAAACCTGTTTAAAAGCATAGGTTGTTTAGGATAAAAGTAATACTTTTTTTTTTTTTTTTTTTTTCTGCTATTGTTGAGCTCCTGTGAACATAATTCTTTACTACCCTACACAGTGTTGTGACTGTTGCCAGCATTTGAAACTCTCACAGGTAAACCTCCATCTTCTTGATTTCAGAATAACCCTTGCAGAGGTTCCCTTTGTGTGTGAGAACACCTGGCCTAATGAGGTCGCCAAGTGTAAATACTGACTATACATACAGGTGATAGTGTTTAAAAGTTACGTGTACAGCTGCTTTTGAGTACGCAAACAAAGGTTTTCCCATCTCAGACCCTCAACGTTTCATGCATTTCAGGAGACCAGTTCATAAATCCCGTGAAATTAAAGGCTAAAAAGAGTCAGTCAGAAGAGCATGCTTAACTTCTTAGGATATATGTTATGTCAGCAATGGGCATTGTAAAAAGCAACAGTTTTCTATAGAGACAAGATTCACTTGCTTCTTGTTTTCAAGAATTTTTGCTTCTTTCCAGTGTGGGACTCTGCTAAAAGCAAGGGAAATAATTTTTTTCTAGTCATGCTGAAGTTTCCACTTCATTTGAAAATAACTTTTTTGCTACTACTCAAATATTCAGATACAATATATGGCATCTCAGTCCTGGGAAACAGATTTAAGGATAAAATTCCACCCGTTTCCTGAATTTGTATCAGCCTTTTAAAATATGCTCTTGTAGTTTAATCTCTTCTTGTTACAGTTACCTTTTTCAGCATTCACAACCTTGCTCGTGTTTTATACAATGTCAGATAGCAAGTGTCAAGAGAAATTTAAAATTATAGTTCATTTACTCTAGTTAAACATAAGGAAGCAAAAGCAATTACCAGAGCAAAATGATGGAATTAAAGATTCTTCTTGCAACCTAGTTAGGTATTTAGTGTTTGATGAGTGTTGCAAAAGATAAATATATTTTTCTGAGAGGATTGTATCAATCTACAATCATGAATGAAAGCCACTGAACATGATTTAGATATCAAATATATGGTTTGCAAACAATTATCAGTCTTGGACCAGGAGGCTGGAGTTAGCTGAGAGTATAATTTTTCTTTGTTCCTCAAACAATCTTTTTTCTTTAAGTGGTAAATTATGTCTTACAAAGCAATTTGCTATTTATTACTGAAAATATTCTTAAAAAAAGATTAAATTTTAAAAGAGATCCTGAAGATGTTCTATAGAATATATATATATAAAATCCCACGTAAACAGACTAAATGCATTCTTACTATAAGGAGAAAATGTTAATTAGTTTAGTTTAATTACTATCTTACTACACGCTAGAAGTTGAAATTTAGTGCATTGGTGATTCATTTTGACTGATCATAAAAAGTGAGCATAGACTTATTGTTGTGGTGACTAGTCTAAACTGTATGCCATGTGCATCTGTAATTTAATCTGTGATTCATACTATATGGCACATTACACATAACAAAATCTTTTTGATTGTTAAATATAGAGAACTTGAATTCATCTAAGCCTTACTTATAAATATCAGATGCTCTATAAGAATGAGTTATAAATTCAATGCTGTCATTATTTTGACATGGCTTACTGTAGTAATAGTTAACTGTATTCAGTTTAGGTTTACTGTGAGGTTATAGCAAGGGAAATAGTTGGGCTGCTCTGGAAAAAAGCATTAAAGAAGAGCAGAGCCTCATCATTAAAATTCAGAAAGACTGGGATGGTAGGGGAGGAGAATGATTTCCTGAGGGTTTTTTTTTTTTTTTTCTTTTTTTCTTCTGAGTATAGCATGCTCCTTTTTACCATTTTCCTTTGGACTTACTCTTCTTTGCCACTGACATTTGCAGGCAGGAGGAATAACTGGGCTTAACCCCTGCTCCCCGGTCCAGCTGCAACACAAGAAAGATCCACATTAATGTGAAGAAATTAAAGCGACCTTGTCCTCCTTACTGCCCTTTGTGTCACATATTCCGGCTAGTCCCCGCTCTCTTCCCACTGCACGGGGAAGCAACTAGAGCCAGGTGTCCACATACTCGCCGTTCTACCCTTGTTGCTTGCCACCAGTGGGATATTTCATATTCAGCCTCCATACTTTGGGTCTGGAGAAAGGTAGGATATTTCTCATCGTGTTCTTATGAAGCAGAAGACCTCTTCGGAGTCAACATGTTTTGATTCAGTTTGGGGGAGGATTTACATATGTAAATTTTAATGTTAGAATTCTTCTATAAAAATTAGAATAGATCTCTCTCTAGATGCATCAAGAAATTAAGAGCAAGTAATACAGTGGTTAGTGTGTTGGGTAGTTGGGTATTTATAAGTTTGAAATACATTTGAGAAAGACAGTACATGTATATTGATGTTTTTTCCCTAGGTGTGGGACTGGCATGCAAATATTTTTCAGCTTCCACCTTTTTTTTAATACGTCTAAATTTATGTTATTTAAATAGCAGCCAAAACAAACACAATTTTATTCCTTTTATCTGCCCATATAGGGACATGGTTCTTTCTGCAGTGAGTTGTTACAACTCCTTGTATCACAGAAACATGCATAAGGTACCTCTATTCCACCTCCATCTCTGAATGTTTCCCTATTTTTAGATGTAACAAATATGTACAGAACATTTCTTAATATTTTGAAAGATCTAATTGCAGAGAAATGCAAGATAATTTTAAAACAGTGTGATAATCATATTCTTACCTGTGTATCCGATTTATGTTCTTTCAAGATTTGAGACATAATTTGGTTTCTAATGTTGTAACTTGAAGTCTTGTCTTAAATCTAACCTTTGTTTTTCTATTAAAGACAGGAAAAATTATGACCAGCTTTTATACATATAGATTAATAAAAGAAAGGGACTCAAATGATAAACACAAGGAAACATGACAGAGCCAAAGCATTGTAAGTTCTGAGTTGCATTAAATATATGTAGCAGTATTATAAAAGTCGTATGACTGATTAGAAAGTGCTTTGCAGCCACTACCATCTGCCTGTATTGTTGTTGTTCATAAGGTTTAGTATTTTTTTTCTGGGGTCTAGCCAGCCTGCTTGTGTTTAATAATCTGCTGTCCTTTTATACTTTACTCAGCAATCATTCACATTCTGTTGCAATACCAGCAAAACTTTAAACAACTACTTCTCATGTTTAATTCATGTTGGGGTTATTCTCACATGGTCTTAGAATGCACCCATTCACTACAACCTTCTTAAAATAGCCTTTAGATATACAAACTTACAGACTCTTTGCTCATTTTCCCAGAAGGAAGCCTTCCACTGTACTGTATTTCCACTGCACATAATGCAAATTAGGGAAAAAGGAAAAAAAAGAGAGAGAGAGAGAGACCAGATTCCCATGCAGATGTTCTGCACCTCTTTTCCATGGCCTTCAAAATTAGTCCTCTAGTCAGTGTATGGTAAAATGTATATTTAAGAGAAACATAGCATTTTTTTTTTTTTCTAAGAAATAATAAAAAAAAATTCCCACCTCCTGTTATACTAACATAAATCCACTGGTATAGTGGCCTTTTTTCTGGGGCCAGGAGAGACAAACCTATTAATAGCTACAAACTATTTTTGTTTCAACAGTATTTTGCTACGTTTGGTAAGACTAGGTAAAAAGCACCTTCTTTTCCTTCTTTTCCTGTTACTGAATTCAATCATGCACAACAGATTATCAGATTAGGGCCTGAAGATTTTTCTAAGACTCACTTAATTTTTTGCCGTAAGTCTGATCAATGAAATAAAGGGGAGTTAGACACCTGACTCTTATCTGTGAAATAAGAAAATTCCCAGGTGTTTGTAGAGGATATATACTTCCTCGTATGGAAAACGATTTCCATGGAAGCAAGTGTGGCAGTGCAGAATGTCTGGTACCAAGAACCTCTGACAGAAAACAGTAATGAAAGCTCTGATCTATTTTTCACTTTCAGCTTTGTGACTTTGTGATTGTATTTAATAGAAGCTGAAAAGATCACTACCCATGCAAACACTTTGAATATTTAGAATATAACATGGAGCTGCTCTGTGTCTTTGCTATAAAACATGTTTATATATACACATATAAAAATATCTGAAAGAGAAGTTCAACTGTCCATAAAATGATGCACTAATCTCAAGAATTCACGAGATTTGTGTCATATTTTCACCTTCATGCATGTGTAAATGTAAAGCGATTTCAGCCTGAAAGTAAAGTAAACCTACAAAATATATACATTTCAGTTACAGCCAGAAAAGTTTTACAGAAAAATAGCTTTTTTTCATTTTGAAGTAAAATTGACACAATTCTTGAATAATAACTCCTATAGCTTATCTTAACTTTGTTTCATTTTATTTCATCTCTGTGACTGTTGATTATAGCTTCATTTTAGCAATAAGGAACTGCTGGGATATTCAGTCCTTCTCTTTTTGTAGTCAATTCCTGAATATGTTTCTAGATTTTCAAAAATAATTTAAAAATCTAAAAAGAGATAAAATAAATATTTAAATATAAACACTACAAATACAACAGCATATATGTAGAAATCGGATAGAACTGAATGTTTTCTGTGTTCTTCTTCCAAAGATCTGATGTTGTAGTAAAAGCATTGGTTACTTCCCAAAGTGTTTGAGATTTATGTCGGTTAAAAATTTATTTAGATTCATTTACTACCTAGAAATAGTTCTTTGAAATGATACAGCTTGAAATTACTGAACAAGAGGGTTTAGAAAGGTGGAAAGTGAGAAAAGAAAATTGAAAATCTTTTTGAGAAATAACTAGATCTGCATATCTCAGAGCATACACCACTCTCACTGGAATTAGGAAGAATTTTCCATGCTGGCAAATTCTTTTGTCATGTTTAACCACAGGATTTCTTATACCTTTCTTGAAGCACTTGGAAGTCTCCATGGCCAGAACCAGAACAATGAACGAAACCTGGTCTGGACACCTGCTATTCCTGGCAAACACTGTAATGTTCAAACGGATAGGTTTGTTTTAGAAACAACTGCAACATAGCAAGGGTTAAGACTTGATAAGACTTGAGCTGGTCTTATCCAGCTCTTCTTAGGTGTATGCCTATTACAGCTTTCTGTCAAAAAAATTCTCACTACTGTTCCACCACCAGCAGCAGCAAGAGTAAAAACACTACTGCAGCTACAAATCCAGTGTTTCCTGGCTGTTAATAACAACCTTGCTCTGAGCTATGCCATGGTTGAAGTGTCAAAAACTAGCAGAACCTAGGCTAGTAAAGATGCAATTAATAATGTTGCAGCAATATTTGCAGTGATGGGGAAATTTTCCCGCAGATCTATGATGTAGGCAGGACCCATAAAACCTTGGAAAAAGAATGGAAATGAATCTGTTGTAGGCATCAGAACTTGTTGACATTCAAAACAATGCATCTCATTTGAGTATTACATTGAGAGATAATATTATTTATGTAAGAAAATGAAGTGTTTCTACATAGAGAAATGCTAGATTTACTGACTTGGCCCTTTTATGACATGAATAAGGCAAAGACCTAGTGAAAACAACAGGATGTGATTGGAGTTTTAAAGACTGAAATTAGTGCTGTTAGAGCATTCTACTAACTTTATGAAAGGGATTTTTGTCTATTTTTCCTAAATATATCTAATTCCTCTTAAAACACAAACACAATAAAATTCAGAGGATTAAAGCAGAAACCCGAAAACCACATTTTCTCTCAGTGGTCTGTATTTGTTTGGCTTGTTTGTCTTTACTGACAGCTCAAACACTTTAGGAAATACTCAGGCAAGAAATGAAGGCACTGACAACTATTGATCCTGGAGTTCAGAGCTGCAGTGTAGCTTCTTGTGCTCTCTTCTTCCCCTCACACCCAAGAGCTGTGGATGTTTGTGTCCTGCGTATTGCCTCTGGACTTAGGGTGCTGAAGCCATGTGCTGGATGTGCAGGTATTATCAGGAGAAGACCTTCCTTTAACCTCTTATTCATCTTTTTTATCTATTCTTAGGAATCCCTAGCAATGTCTACTAGGAATTCTTAGCAATGCCCTTCTCCTGTCTCAGAAAACTTATTTAGGATTTTGGTTGGCTGTCAGAATTTTCTTTATTAATGCAAGTAAGGAAAGGAAAATTTTTTTTTTCCTTTTTACCACTTTATACATCAGCTAAAACTAAATGGAATTAAGCGGAACATAGAGGTGGCACTTCTACAGTCTGAGGAGTTTCTCCCCGCCAAATATCATAAACCAGCTACAAAGAAAGACAATCCACAGTTTTCTGCAACTGAAAGTGGTAGCCACTTCGTCTCTAGATTATTTACAAGGTTCACCTATACTGCATGTTTGGTATCTCTTCCTTATGAGGAGAGTAAACTGGTGAAGTTAGTGTTATAAATTGAAGTCTAATAAATGAAAATCTGGTCATTGAAGCATGACACTTAAAACTAACCATAAGAGGAAGAAGAATTGGAAACCAGTCGTGATAAGAAAGCATCAAAAATCTGAATTAATGGGCATAAATGTACCTAAATGTTGCTTTCATATAACATAGTGGCTCCAGCTTCTGCTATTCTGTTAAGATGGCATATTAACCTGTGAGAAGTTGTCTTGGGGAATGTAAACAGTGGAGGATTGCAAAGGGCTGCTAACTGCTTGCCCCTTTTATGATTAGTTTCTGGGAAGCTGTTTCTTATCATCTCACTGTTGATGCATTTCTGACAAAATTCTCTACAGGGTACCTCCTGTTACAGGTGAAATGTATCATGTTTATTACCTCATGCAGTCCTTCTATGGCATTTATTCCACACTTGTGTGAAAGTGTTCTCAGCATTGAAAGGGAATGGTAGATAGTATTAAAATTTATGCCAGGAGAGTGAATTGTATTTTAAAAACTCTGTACTTACAGTTAACTAAGTAAAAGCTTTTGAATGTTATGGGCCAGTTCTTTAGCTGGTGTAAACTGGCTTCTGCTTTTCACCAGCTGAGCATCTGTCCCATTGTGTTCAGGCTAGTTAATGCAGCAGCAGGGAAATGCAGACTTATATGTCAATTGAGAATAATTCAAGTGGATAGATGACTCAGAAGGACAATGCAATAGCCCTGTATAGCTATTAATAAGGCTCCTTCAGTTGATCATCTCTGAAGGAGTTAGAAACATGTTACTTTCATGTGAAGAGCTCTTGACTCTTAACAGCCAAGAGCACTTCACATGAAAAGTGAATGGATGTTGAATGTTTATTCTTTCATTAAATCATTCTTTGCTATTATCAAACCAATGTATTGTTATGGGATTTCCTTTTACTTTCAGCTATTTCTAGGTTTCAATACAAGTGTGGTTTGCTGTTACTACTTGACTAATTATACTATTGTTGGTGTATTAGTTTAATCTAAGCCTGTCACCTTGGCTTTCTGTTGTCATGCACCCCATTCATTCTTCAATAGTTTTCAATGGATTGGGCAAAATAACAGATGTTGAAACTATCTCGCTACTGTTTCAAAATGTCTATGAAATGAATTACAATCTCATGGTATCTCAGAGAGCACTTGTTCAAGGAGCCGCTCATGTTCATCATAATAAAATGTAAATAAGGTTTTGGGCAATAAAAACTTCACAAATGTATAGTTATTGTTGTTTTCTTGAGAGTTTTTTTTGGGGGAAGGAGGTGTTTCAAACCAAAATAGTAGCAGTCAGGGTTTTTAACATGAACTTCAGATAGAGAAAGTAAGTTTTTTGCTTGGTTCCTGTTGATGTTGTGCTCTTTTGTGTAATTGAACTGAAACACCAGTTATTTTATATTTACATATACAACATTGTGCAACATCCTATCCTTTCTACAGCAGGGTTTCTAATTCAGATCATTACATTTCTGCCACTGATTTTTATCCCTCTGTTAGCAGCAGTGGTGGAATGCCATGTATAGATAAGGAATATTTATTTTAAATGCCAAAGGTGAAACAAAACAAGAGACTTGAGTTCCTAAAAATTAAATACCACCACTGTATTCCAAATCAGCTAGCTTCTAAGTATCAGTTTAGGTGGGGAAACAATTCAGAAATTCTACTTTTTTCACTCAGCTTTGATACCAAAAGCTCAGTAACGGTACTTCATCACTCAGCTTTAAAAATTTCCAGGTGCTGAAACTGAAGGGCTGAACAAAAGAAAGAACACAAGCCACCACTTCCCGCTTCTTTAACATTGTGCTACATCACTGCTTTCCTTCTTGCCCAGTTCTCTTGTGTGGGGTGTTTCTCAGTCGCGTGATTCTTGCATTCCTGTATGCACAGTATTCTTTTAAACACAATACTTAAAAAAAAAAAAAAAAAAGAATAGTACTGACTCCTTGTATTTCATATCATGCCCTACACATTAAGCCAGGCCTGAATCAGCAGGCGATGTAGCTCTACTGATACTGACTCCAAGTGTGCAAAGGAACAAACAGGGATATTCAGTAATTGCATTAATGTGTGCAACCTTCTCGGTTTCCTGGTAAAACCTCTGCATGGTCTACTCCTATACATCTTTCCAACTACTGTTCTTTCATTACTGAATTGAAATCCAAGAGCATATAGGGAAAAGAGGAAATATTTCCAGTTTTCCGTTAAATACTGGTCAGTATGTGGACTCATTTCCTCGCCAATGTATGTCTAACAGTGTGGACACAGAATTGACATTCAGCAGGGGTAAGTTGGAGAGCAGTGTGGAAGATAAAAATACATGATGAACTGGATTTGTAGAAACGTAAATAAGTGCATGAGTCACAACTGTCTAAAGTTAGCCTTTTGCCTAGGGAAAATATTGCCTTTATTGTCTAGCATGGCAAGCCCAGGTAATACATTACTTCACTTATAAAAAGAGATGCCATGTTAGAGTTTTACCTTCCTTATCCCACTAAGAAATCTTCTGTGAGTGAAATTTGTGTGGGATTTGCTGAAGTCCAGCAGCCAAGTCAAGGCAGTGGCTCCGACCAAACTGCTTGTGCATGATAGACAAGCAACCACAAGTCAGGCACAGAATGACTGTGAAGGTCTCGTGAAAGCATCAGATTCTTTATGCAAACATTGTTTGGTGTGGATGCCTAGATTTCTGCTTTCAGAATAAAAAATGATCTTTAGTAGTAGTAACTGTGCTTGAAATGTGCTTTTGTATTTGAAAGATTAGGTGTTCTCACCATTTCTATCAACAGTATAGCTGAAACCAGAATATCAATGGCATTGAATTTTAGAGGATAAAATATTACTCATGGAGATGCAGCCGAAATTTCAGATAAGAATGACAGCCATGCTACTGGAGTATTACTATTTATTGGAATATGTTAGCCTGAGATATAGCTGAAGCTCCTGCTGTTATACTTCTGTGGCAATGGCACCTAGATAAAAAGGACTGATTCTGCCAGCTAAATACACATGATGTTGTAAGTTAAAGTAACATGTGACACCATCCGGTAAACACTGGGCACAAATCTTTCTGTTGTGATAGTACTGTTGACATACAAATACAATGAGACATATGCTTTGTTTTGATTTTTCTTTTAAATCCAAATCAAACATTGTAAACCTTTTAAAAATGTATGCTTATGAAAGCAGGGAGTAATGAAATAGAATATGAGCATAGTTGTGGTAAATCATTGTATAATACGCAATAGCTTCAAGCTACTCACACGTCACTTCACCATAACATTTGCAGTGTAATGAAATGGTCCACAAATGATTAATATTCTTAAGTGCTTCCCTTTTTCTCTTAAGTGCTTCCAGGCAGAAAAAAAAATATATTGCATTATCAGTGTTTGTATGTAGTTAGTGTCACAGTGTCTATTGATTTTTACCTCCTGTTACAAATGCACATCAGGAGGTTTTATCTGTATATGATAAACAAATTGGGGAATGTATCTCAAGCTATAACTGTAGCTGGTATAAATGGTGGTAACACCATTGACTTCATTTGAATTATGCTTATTTAAATAGGTTGAGTAGATGGCCTTTGTCTTCCAAGTAAACTGAGAATATTCAGTAGAAGTCATATTTTATCTCCCTGTCATTTAGATGTCTCTGGGGACTCTGCTTCTGTTCTACTCCCATGACTTTAGCTTGTATTTCTAATGATTAAAAATACTTTCTCAAAATGAAAAATTAACAGACCTTGAATACTTGGAACATATTAGCTTTTAAAAAGTGTCTGTGACTTAATTTTATTATTGTACCTTTCTATGTAGGTAGCATTGCAGAGTTAGGGTTATATGAATTTTTTTGTGTCTAAAAATGTGGTATGCCTTTCACAGCAACCCTTCACTTGGTCCCCATCTCTAGGTAGGCCCTGTATTTTCAGTACTACTAATATGCAGATGTTAAATATTAGCATAGTAAAACATCAGAGTTCTGCTAAAACCACTGTATCTACAGTTATTGCAACTGAGCTCCAGTGTGGAGAACATCACTTAAGCTTGAAGGGTGGCCTGAGGAAGTCAGTTTTCAGTTCAAGAAACAAAAAGAAAGTTCCTAATTCTTACGACTGTAATGAGGAGCTTGAAACTGATCTGAAATATTTTCAAAGATAGAGTCTTCAAAACCCAAAACCTGTACTTTTGGGAAGAAGGAGCAGGAGGGTGAATGAAAAAAAGGAAAACTCATGATAATTAAGCCAAATTTTAGCAAGGCTGAAGCGTCTTCCTTATGCTGCTTTTTCTGCATTTGTTCTCACCATAGATTCATGAAGAATTGGAAAAAGAATCAGGAAAATTCTGGCAGAGAAAATATAGCAAAGAAGCAAGCCAGTCTTGGCAGATTTCAGTTAGCAGTAGGAATGTGGAATTCTTGTCGATGCCCTCTCATTAGGTAATGGTATCTTTTCCAAGTGAAGAGACCGAATAAAAGTCCTGCTACTATTGCTGTGGAAAAGTAAGAGGGAAATCTTTGCCATTCATAAGAACACATTTTGTTTGATTAAAGGTCCTCATTTCACTACAAAAGGACAAAAAATATTGAATAGCATTAGTAAATAAAGTAATAAGATTTAAAGATTTAGAACTGTGTTTATGTATGTATGTACATGTGTGGCTATTTCATGGAAGCAATTGCTGGGAATCTGTTTAGAGAATGAATGGAAAATCCTCCAACTTACAAGAGAATTCTCTGAAGAGTAGTTTTTGAGAACATCAGGACAGAAAAGACAGCAGAAGATAAAGGGCAGAAGGTGAGTTTGCAAATGGGCTTATGAAGAAATCGTTTCCTTAGGATGCATGCTGGATGATGAAGGAGATCTGCTTTCCTTTACAGGAAAAGGAGGCAGAAAAGGCCCTGTCTCCCTAATGAGCCAGGGGAAGGCTAAACCAGGGATGCCTATGTTGGAGGATAAATCAGGAACTTCCTGTTTTCAGCACAAATATCAAAAGATTAGTTTAGATACTGCCCAAAACTTGCAATGGTGCAAAAAATTTTTCATCTAGGCAGATATTCTAAAGTCTCAGGGAACAAGTGAAGTGATAGGACAAGGGGTAATGGTTTCAAGCTGAAACAGGGTAGGTTTAGATTAGATGTAAGGAGAAAATTCTTTACAATGAGGGTGGTGAAGCACTGGAACGGGTTGCCCAGAGAGGTGGTGGAGGCCCCATCCCTGGAAACGTTCAAGACCAGGTTGGACGGGGCTCTGAGCAACCTGGTCTGGGTAATGGTTTCCCTGCTCACTGCAGGGGGTTGGACTAGATGGGCTCTGGGGGTCCCTTCCAGCCCAAAACATTCTATGACTCTATGATTCTATGAAACAAGTATACATCACATCAACCAAGAGCCATAGGTCCCTTACAGATATACCCATAGATAAAAATGAAACAAAATTAAGAAGGTACATAGTTGCCTATGTAACTAAACCCAGATAATGCTTAATTTTATAAATCTGCTTTGTCATACAATGGAAGTAATGCTGAGTGGAAGTTCCTCTGCTAGAAAGTACTAATTGGCCAAATTTCTGAAGTGGAAGCTGTGGCCAGACATAGCAATGTCCGTTGTCTGTGGTGTTTTGGAGATGAATCTGGGAAGGAAAACAAGGAGCCCCTTCACCTAGTCCAATGTCAGAGGCTTTGAATGACGATATCACTTTAGTGTGAGCACAAATTGAAAACACTTTTTTTGCCAAAACCTTAAGATTGTTTAAATAATTCCCAGTATTGTTTTTATAAATTGTTCTAAGCAACAGACATTGTAAAATATTTATTAACAGAAGATAGCAAAATATTGCCACCCTCCAGTTCTAAAGCAGACAAGCACAGAGAAGCCACAAACAGGGCAACCATATCACAAACTGCACGTAACAATGCACTGTCAGCCCCAGCATTTGCAGCCCTTAATGGAAATGCCACTATGTGTTTTCTTAGTGATACCATGATGTGCCTTTGAATTGACAGAGCAATGAGGGCAACATTGTCTAAAGATTAAATGCAACCTGATTTTCATGCAGAATCAGATCATTTTGTTGATATTGTGCCCAACAATGTTCTATCAAAAGGAAGAAGAGATCTAAAACAAGCTTGGCAATGGAATGCCGTTATTTTCTATTACATTGGCACTAGACCTTTTTATTTTGGAGCTTCCTGAGACACATCTTACCAGAAGCTACTTTGAGAATACATGTTATTAGCCAAGAGCCAAAACCATTAAAACATTTTAATATAGCAATATATTATTTTAAATATTATAAATAAATTTACATAAAAGGTGAACTCAGCGATATCCCACTCTATATTCACATTTTAAGACAAACACCCCATAATGCAGATGTGGCTATACACGGTGAGCAAAGGACAAAGTGAGACACACATATAAACATCAGCTGAAGTATGAACTGAGGCACAGTCAAATTACACATCTGCAAGGTCTTTCATTTTTTTTGCTTTTCCCATGTCTTTAAATTGAGTAGGAGTTTTAACATGTAGCTGGAGTAGGAAAAATTCTTGATTCTTGACTGTAGCTAATACATGTTTGTAAAAAGACTCTTTTTTGCTTGAATAAATCTTGTAGAAGTTAGTGCATGAAACTAAAGTCTACTAAAAACTGTATGATAAAGGTTTTTTTTATAAAGCACATGAAAATTGGTAGAAATACAATTGATTTCAGTAATCTTTGAGTCTGGGTTTATGCAAGAATAGCTACTACTCAAAGTACAGCAATAGTATAATAATATCTAAAGAAAGTGTAGTGCAGGTTTAGCAGTGTGCAATTTTTACAATTTTTTTTCCACTTGACTTGATCCTCGCATTACTCAACATTAGATCAACATTGAGAGCTAACGAAGGTTTGAAAAGCTAAACACTTGGAGTCATGGTCAATTTTTGATGGTCATTGATCAACAGTTTGGCATTTTTCTTAGCATGTTTTGTGAGACAGTATGAGATGAAAAGGCAAAATCCTCTTTTTTTTAGAAGTTTTATAGAAGGAATTTCAAGATTTTTCTTTTTTTCCAGAAGTGACTCTGGAATATTATGAGCAGGATAATACAACATCTTTATGAAGAAGACCATGGTTGTTGTTTCTTCCTGTGGATTAAGCTTCTGCAAGCACAATCACAGGTGCCATGAATTCTAACACTCAAACTGCTAGAATTTGGTATTTTGCAAGCAATTAAACATAGCCACTGTTTCCTTTTTTTCTCTCAGAAGAAAATTCTTATTAATGTGTAAAAAAGATACCTGATCACATGAGCAGATCCTTCTTTTATTTCCTCATTTTAAGTTTCTTTTCTACATTAAAAAAAAAAAAAAAAAGGAAAAAGAAAAAAAGAGCTATGGCACAAACCCAGAAGGAGTTCTGCACCACATGTGAACAGTCTGTTGTGCCTAAGAGACTGGGCCAAATTTGTTCTTGCTGTAATTCCATTGAAGTCACCGGAGCTATTAATGGGGATGAATATTGCCTTTTATCACTTTTGACTTCTATGCTGTGAGAATTATATTTCACAAATTTTTGAGATTTCACTGTCTGGACTAAAAATAATGTGATGCACAATTTCTTATCTCTCTTACTAGTATGCTAAATGTAATACACCTTCAGTGAGAAAGATATTAGACTTGGTAATATAATATCTCCAATAGCATAATCTTTGGAAAAAGTAGTGATAGGCCATTTTCTATATGTAAAAAGGGGTGAAATTAATACACTTGCTGGTTATTTTGAGAAACAGTCAAGTGTCTGGTTTACACAATTGACCAGTGGCTGGGAAAATGTAACATCTATCCAGTAAATTTCCTGACTGGAAAATGAACATCCCCATTTTGGCCACTTTTTCACTTCAATGAGGTTTTAAAATGCCTAACCTTAAACAGTGAAAGTGTATTCCTTTAGTGAAATATCCCATATATTCAGTAATTCAGAATTTTCAACTGCAGCTTTTTAAGTTGTAAAAAGCACCTGCAAAGGATACAACTATATCTTTGAGACTTTCTTGGCCTAATTTGTATACTCATGTTTTAATACTTGTAGCTGACATTCTTTGTAAGTTTGAGAGGTCTTTTGCATTTCTTTTATTGAATTGAATTTTGTCATTGAAAGGAAGCTGTATAAACACCAGCGTTGTGGGTTTTATTCTATAAAGAGCAATATTCTTCTTTGCTTTCTTTTGCTGAATATTCTTATCAATTCACAGAAGACTTAGCTGATTTCAGGAAGCAGATGCTGAGTCTTGGGAACAGATTTTTTCCAGCATCAACATCTGGAAGTGTAGCTGTCTCCACTAGTGGTGAAACTGGTGGCTGTGCAAAAGCCTTCAGGGCTAATATCCTGGGTCAGGCTGCTTAGGGAATTGCTTGAAGTCTTTCTCAGGAATATTTCTTTGAGTTACTGCTGACTTCAAGGAATCTGTTTCTACCCTCCAACCCCCATTAAATATGATGATTTAAAAAAAAAAGGCAAATAGTTTTCTCAGTAAAAGAAAGATATTCCCAGGGAGCAAGATACTATTTTCTCTGATTTATTTAAAGATCTCCCATAAATAAAATGACTTGAAGTCTGACAGATTGGTTCTGAGGGCCATTTACCATCTCATTCCTATTAATTTCTGCATTCCTTAGAGTTGTGATGATAACAATGATACAAGTTACATTTCTGTTGAAAACAGTGAAACAGGAAAGCTCGTTATTAAGAATAAGTAACTGCTAAAAGTCAAATATCATTAAAAAGATCTTTGCATTCATAATCACTGGATGACAAAGTTTGAGCAATAAATTTTAAAATTTTACTTAGATATTACTGTGCAGCCAGAATTCCAACAAAGGACAAAACCTGAACAAAGGTTGGTGTACCTTATGCATTTGCAGTGGTTATATTGTTGTCCTTGGGAAGTTCTACTATTTCACACAAATTAGAGCACTCCATTGCCTTATACTAATAGATTACAGGGACTGTATTGCCAGTTCCTGATTTGTTGACATATCTTCCAACATATGTGCATGTTTTGATTTTTAACCTTTGAAGGGAATTACAGTGCTTTAATTCTCATTGATGAAGATGGCATGGGCAATATGTACTTTGGAGAAATGATGTGCTAAATTTTCCAAACTATGTGCCTCTTTCAGGGCCATGGTTTTACCATGTTTGAATCTGTATTTTAGAAGTATAGTTGTATCATTTACATCTGAGGCCTCTGCTCCACTTCTGCCTACTGATTTCATTTTACCCCCCGAAAGTCTACAAAGGTTGTGTTAAGCCCATTCCTGATACAATGACACCGTCTTCATGGTATGGATGTTGGGAAGAATTTAAACTGTTCTTCAGGAATAAAAAAAACTTCCTTAACTTTGATTTATGTGTGCATTTTACACTTTGATATATCAAGTCACTTCTTAGAAATGAGGCTAATAACAAGGTTCTGAAGTTTCAGTGTCTGATCCTGCTGCTTTTGTAAACCTCACTCTGCCTCATTGCTATTCTAATTATTATCTTCATTATCATTACGGTATCTTTTCTCTATAAGAATAAACAACCTGGGTTAAAAAATATAAACCAGTGACAACTATTTTGCATATTGCTTATGTGTGCACAGTACCTGAGACATTCAGAATGAGACTGATGAGCAAAAGTATCTTTGCAGAATTCTTATATTACAATCACAAAAGCTGAAGTAATATAACTAACAGAAACTGATTTTACACCAATACGGCTATGATCAAACTGAAGACCTGTCAGCTTTAATTTCTTAATGAAATAAACGTCTGCCACAGAGCTTTCATTTTCTTTGCTTAACATATAAACCTATCCCATTAGGAAAACCTTAGCTTCAACATTCTGTTTGATTCAGCTCATTCTTTTTTTTTTTTTTTCTTTTTTTTTTCTTGTATGGAGTATCTGCAAAGCAATGCTGTTCTGTAGCCTCAGGTAGCTGAAAGTTGCCTCAGCAAAAACAATCAGTTTCATACGCAAAAAGACACATGATTCTTCCATCTGAAAAATTAACCCAGTCTAACTGCAGTGAAGCAGTGGTATGAATGTCTATGGGGGGGTAGGCCATGAAGTGGAAATAATCTCTAAGTGGCTTTTTGGAGCAATTGTATCATGTTGCCAAGTTTCTGTAAGACTCCATGGTATTAATATTATTTGATTAATTGCTGCATAATGGATAAAAATTGCCAACCCTACTATGAGGTTGCAGTTAAAAAAATAATCTTTTATCATTGACAATAATTTTACTTTACATTGATAACACCCTCTAGAAAGTTACTTAAATGAACATTCTTATAATATTATTACCATTGACATGTGTCCTTTAAGACTGTGATTTGCATTTGGAAATGGGGTCTCTACAGTATACTCTGTGTTTGACCTCAATGATCTAATAGTACTTTTCCACATTTCTAACTTTTGTGAATCCCCGGTATTAATTTTTATGAGATATAAAAGGGCATGCTGCATTTGTCTTCCATGTGACATGAAACATTAAAGTAGCCAAAGCATTGTGGACTGCATTGCTAGAACAATTATCTGCTGGTTTAGAGGGAGGGACAACATAAATTAAGGCATTTGCACTACCAGATGTTCTATTTACAGTGAGAGCACAAATATAGTATATATGTTCTTCAAACATACTTCTGAACATATACGTTCTTCCTGTAATGAATCAGTGGTAAATCTCTTCTTGACTTTTGTATGATCTGTAACCCGTCACCTGCTAATCAGACTCTTATGCTGTTTCAAAATCTGACTCAATTAAAAGACATTTATGAACCACTGTTTTTCTAGGGATTTCTTTAGGACTTCAGATTTTTTGTGAAGACATCTCTTCATTGCAGGAAAATTCAGTGAATGTAATAAAGTTTAAAAGTATTAAATAACATTTTACATATCTTTCTGTAAAATCTGATGAAACATGAGAGCTATATGAAAGCAAAATGACTTATGTGACAATAACATTTTTGCTTAAATCTATATTTATCTACTTATAGCATCTAAATAAGTGGTAGTATTCTCTCCCTAAGTGGTAGTTAGAAGGCTTATGAAAATTTTTGGTAGAGAAAGCCAGAAAGAGCCTCTGTTAGCACAAGAGGCTGCAAAAAAACCCCTAAACAAACAAAACATTCCAACAACAGTCCACATGAACATTGCACATGAACTTGTGTACTTCAGAAGCATTATTCACATAGAATTATACCTTATCACTGAGGTAAAGTATTCTTAAGCTTATTGTTCCATTTGTCTTTTAAGAAACTGAAAAGCCCCTCTTTTTCTGTTTCCTTCCTGTCTTAGCAACCAAGATGTATTATGTGTGAAAAGCATTGGTTTTAAATAAAAATTTACCTTGGGGTGCCACTAAGTCTAAATTCTACTGCAAAATATTTGCATTAAATAAAGGGAAAAAATAGTTTAATAAACTCAATAGAAGAATTGCTAAGAGTATTAGTAAAAAACCAGTAAAACAGACCTGAGTTAAATGCTTAACAACTCCCAAATCAAGTATTTTATATATTAGGCATCTCATTTAAAATATATGAAGGTTAGCACCATTTCAATTTGCTCAGTGTTACTGAATATTAGGAAGGACAGAAAGAGAGCTCATAAAGTATTTCCATTGATAAGCTTTCCTTCCTGTATCCTTCACCTTTCTGTTATCCTTCACCAGAACACCCAATTCATGTTAAAAAAAAATAGACCAGCAGAAATCAAAAGCTATACAACACAGATGGTATTCCAGCCATCAGAACCAGGTCGGTTTTTAACTTCATTAAATTGCTGTCATATGGTGTCTGCTGACATGCATCAGACTTTGGAGAGTCTTACTCATCAGGTATTCTCTAAGATTGTTAACAAGAACAGCAACTCTCGTCAGGGGTCCCCAAAAAGCAGCTAATTAGGGGACAAAGGTTGCTCAGATTGTGACAATTACACCTGTAGGTCCCTGTAGAAACACCAAAATCTTGAACAAATGTATGTTTGGTTGCTCTGTGCAAGAAATAAAGAGCTAGTCCATTAAAAAAATGAGAGGCAGAAACTGTCAACCATTTGAAAAGCTTTACGAAAATGATCATCCAATTAGTGGCTATGATCAAATCAGGCATGAACTCTCTCTGGATGGCTCCATAATTTTCCTTCTTGCATGGTGTAATTTCATATAGCTCAAATGAACTCGTGAGAGGTAATTCAGTTCCAAACAGTTTTCTCATCACTGCTAATTATACTAATACATTGAAATGCCTCCTACAAAATGCATGAGCCCTTTAAGCCACCTCATTAATGTGATATAATTTTTGCCAGAATATATATCAAACCTATTATCACCACAGGTTTTCTTTAGCATTTTTTTTTAAATGTCTATCAAAAAGCTGAAAAAGTAGATTTCTTTCGTCTATTCTCAACATAATTAACTGTTTCTTTGAACTGTGGTTGTCTATTGTGGTATTTTCTTTAAAGAGTACTGGCAAAATACAGTATGATAGGGGTATTCCTCATACCTACAGGTTCTTTTCCCTGAGTATTTGATTCCTTAAATCTTTTTTCAGTTGTAGCTGATTCTTTAAACGGCAAATGATGCATGCAATAATGTGCAAAAATGAGTTATACAAACTGAAAGCAGGGGTGTAAAAAGAAGCATCATCTGAGACTAAAATAAAGACAGATTTTATGGTATTTATGTCAGTTAATTTAACTGCTGGTAGGGGCTTTTGTTGAAACATGAGTTAGTTCCAGTGTTTAACCTTGCAGCATTAATTTATGCTTTATGGCATGAGTACTTCATCACTCCCTCCTTGGGAAGACAGTTATCTCATTAGCCAGAATTTAATGAAATGCAAGGATACACTTCTTAATTTCAAAGATTACTATAACACAAATCAGGTGTAAATCTCAGACTGACTGTCCCTTCCCTTTACTGGTTTAAAAAAAAAATAGATTCATTCTCCAAACATATAACAGAAATTCATCTGGTGGGATAAATTCCGCTACTGTTATTCTAAAGGCATCTCTCATCTACGAAATCTGTTTAACTTCGCATTCAGTAATATTGGTGACATTTAAGGTCTGTACAAAGTTTAAGGTTTATAACCCATTGTAACTGCTATGAACAATTAAAAATGTAGTTGGTTTCATTGGGGAAGGAAGTCTTGCACAAGAAGTACTGAGTGGAACCTGGCTTCATTTTCACAGAACTGTGTCTAGATCCGTAAGACTATGAGTGTGCACACTGTGTCCTATATAAGACTAATGTAACTGACAAGACTGATGTAGGATTTTTGCACTGGCGCCTATCACCATATACAGAATCCCAGTAAATATGGTGCCTTCTAGTCTCATTTCTTTGAAAGACAGGGTGCTCAGACACAGTTTTAGCATGTTTTTCATATGCCTTTCTTTTGTTACTTAACTGTTGTCATGAATTAACTTAGTTTCCTATTGAAATCTCCATCCTGCAGTTCTCTGCATGTGAGTCTACTTCACTGAACAATAGCAGAATCTAGAGAACTCATTATGCAAAATGTTTTTTCAGTGAAAAATGCAGGTGCTATGCTCTTGTTCATAATAGCAATTCTTTGTTTCAGTATCAAAGCAGGCAAATTTATTAAATATTCTTGATCTTATATAATGTTAATGCATATAATATTATGTTATGCAATATTTACTTACCAAATGCATCCGTACGAAGGCATAAACACATATTTTCACTAATGCTAACAAATAGTAATAGCAGCGCTTTACACTTACAGTCAGTTACAAATAATGTCCCACATTCACACTTATAGTCTGTTACAAATAATGGCCCACATTTTAAGACTATGAAGTCTGTCCATGACCAGCTGGATACCTTACATAGAACGTGAACAAGAAAATTTAAAGAATTTCAAAACAAGTCTTGTATACTGGTATCAGGTTGGCTTTTCAGACTATGCTTATTGCTGGAAGGAGGAAACATCCTTGTGCATGGTGTGGCTCTAAGTAGGGCAAGGCATATGCATATTAATTAAAGATGTTTCTATAGTAGTTAATTTTTATTTTATTTCTATATAACAGAAAATAATAATCACAGCTAAAACTCTATAGTAGTCTGAAATGTGATTATTTTTTCAGAAGACCAGGAAAAGACAGTCTGCTTCCAAACTAGAGTGTGGCCTTTGGTTTCTGCAGCCATAATTCCTGTATCTGTTTTCCAAAGGGAACCAAAAGTTTGGCGTGACCAGGTCACATCTGTTTGTCGTTAGACAGGCTTTGAAACTGGACAATGCAGACAGCTTAGCTGTGAATTTCAGGAAGTGCCACTAAAAGTATAAAACCAGGAAAGTCAAGTATTCCAAGAATAAGTGTTTACACTGCCTCATGGTATGTGGATTTACATACTTGTCCATGAGACTTTGGTATGGAAATCCATGCTGTTGGTCCGGCTCTGTACAGCAATCTGTATGAAATAAGCTGCCTCGTGTTGATTCAAGACAGTTAAGGAGGACATTCATACAGAGTCTAGGGTTTTCCATCTGTTTTAAATACCTTCAGAATCTTGTCAGAATAGATCATTGCTTTTTCCTTCACTGGATCTAGCGCTGTCAGGGTGAAGTCCATGTATTGTGGCAGGGACTGTCATGTCATTTATTATGTTTGTTTAGCACACTGGAGTATAACCTGACGCTGCCAGTTAGGTGCCACTACATTAAATTGTAATAATAATAAGGCTTTATGGAGAAGGGACATACTGAACAAGAATGCCGAAGCGTATCTATTTTCATTTGAAACTTGCTGTGCAAAGTCCAATAGAGTTATAGAGCAGACAGGACCTCGGTTGTCAAGATTTTACCTTCTACAATAAACTTCATTTCGGCATTGCCACCAAAAAAAAAAAAAACAAAACCCCCAAAAAACAACGTGTTGCTGCACCAGTCCTCCTAAATTCATGCCTGTTTCAAAAAGGTCTGGCTTGTTCACACTAGATGCAAAATCAATTTCAAACATTATTACTTTATACTGCATTTAATATATTGCGTGACTACATATATATTACTTGGTGTCAAAGGATGAATTGGCCCCTGGAGAATCCTGGTTTCAAGAACACCCTTTGCTACACTCAGCTTCCCTTCAGGCAGAAATGGAGAGTGGGTTGCAGGGAAAAGTACTTGTACAAAATCCAAGGTTAGGAAAATGATCTGGAGGAAGATTTGCCATACTAGTAAGAGAAAGGGGGTTGTGCTGCCATCCAGAGGGACCTTGACAGGCTGGAGAAATGGGCTGACAGGAACCTCATGCATTTCAACAAAGGGAAGTGCAAAGTCTCACACCTGGAGAGGAGTAATCCCATGCATCAGTACACACTGGGGGCTGACCTGTTTAAAAGTAGCAGGAAAGGACCTGGGGACCCTGGGGTACAGCAAGCTGAACATGAACCAGCAATGTGCCTTTGCGGTACAGAAGACCAAAAGTGACTGGGGCTGCATGAGGAGCAGCGTTGCCAGGTGATCCTTCCCCTCTGCTCCGCCCTGGTTAGGGCACCCCTGGAGTGCTGTGTCCAGTGCTGGGCACCGCAGTACAAGAGAGACATGGAGCTACTGGAAGGAGTCCAGTGGAGGCCACTAAGATGATTAAGGGACTGGAACATCTCTCCTATGAGGAAAGGCTGCGAGACCTGAGATGGTTTGACCCAGAGAAGAGAAGACTCCGGGGCAATATTATCAATGTGTATAAATACCTGAAGGAAGGGTGCAAAGAGGATGGAACCAGACTCTTTTCAGTGGTGCCCAGTGACAGGACAAGAGGCACTGAGCACAACTTGAAACACAGATCCTGTCATTTGGACATCAGGAAACTTTTTCTCTGTGAGAATGGCTGAGCATGGGCACAAGTTTCCCTAGGAGGTTGTGGAGTCTCCATCCTTGGAGATATTAAAAAGTCATCTGGATACAATCCTAGGAACTGAATCTAGGTAGCTTTGATAAAGCAGGTAGGGATTGGACCAGATGACCTCCAGAGGTTCCTTCCAGTCTCAGCCGCTCTGTGATTCTATGAAAAGCCTGGCTGAGAATACCTTACACTCTTCAGCTGTACAAGAACTATGATGAATCGGAAACCAGGAGATGAAGGTCGGCTTTTGATGTTGATCTGTTTGTGACTTTGGACAATAGTGCCTTAAACAAAGTTTGGAATACTGACTTAGTAGTGGTTGTGCTGACTCCCTGTCTCTTAGGAGAGTATGCATAAATGAGGTGAACCTGAAATCCAGTAATGGACTTTGACCTTCTGATATAGAGGAAACAGTTTTTCTCGAAAGTAGATGAAAGAAATAATAACATTTCAAATGAAATCGAGCAGTAGAGTATATGCTAACTAAAGCCAAACTCAACAAATCTTGTAAGTTTTCAGATCATGAAATTTTCTGTGAAAATTATTTAATTTTTCCAGGAAAAAGTAGGACTTTGTGAGCTTTTCCTGTTCCTCTTAGTTGAAGGATATATAAGCATCCATGCTGGTAAGAAAAGTATTTTCCTTCAGAATTCTTGTCAGCCCTGGAATAGATTTAATCCATTCTTCTTCTATTTCTCAGAAGGACTGCTGATAGCTTTCAAAGAGAAATTTTTATTCATGGCTTCTATTCAGTTTATTTTATTTTTGCAGTTCCAGACACTCCTTTTCACATAGCACCTTGCAAGAAGTACTGCCTCCCTTCCAGTGGCATATATACACAAGGCTGAATTGCTCTGGTTTTCAGAAGTAGTTTATTTTTCTTTGAATTCTAGACACACATGTGAAGGTGGATGAAGGCCTAGATACTAATTTCTAACGAAAATTCAAGGGGAGAGATGGTGATTATTCACTGTACTTACAGATTGAATGAAGCTCACTGCTACTTAGCTTTTTGACAACATACTTCCTTGCACAAATAAATATTGCCTTGAAATCTATGAATCTGAATTATGTTCAACGATTACAACAAGGAACCAGAAATCAGTGGGACTGGATTCTAATCTCTGTTATTTAGGGCTCAGACATTAGATCAAGTTACCATTGCTTTAAGAGGTACAACTTAGCCTTTGGTGAACTCTTAGCCTTTGGCAAATCCAAAGTAAAGTGCATTAGAATAACCTTCTTTCATTAAAGTTTAACCTAATGTGTTTTACCTTGTGTTTGACACAAACAAAGAGTGAATAAACAGCCACCACAGCTCAGCTGATGCATAGTAGTAACTCATTAACCTGTAGGGCTCAGATGCATAAGTGCTGCTGTTAGAATACACTGTTATAAGTCACTCTTAAGTTTCAGCTAACTTCATGAAGTGACTGGTTTGGGAGAATTTAAGACCTCTTTCTTGAAGTCATGTTGGAAGAAAAGGGAAGTACAGATCTTTAGGAATTCAGGCAAGCCCAAATCAATCGGCCTAAATGTGTGCACACTATGGAAAATAAGTTAACTATATCTTCTTCATAGATATATATATATATATTTATATAGCTCTAAAAGACAAATAACATTATTAATCACACTTAGATAACCAAAAATAATCTGGACTGACAAAATTTATTTCTAGTTTTTTTAAAAATCCTTCAACATTCTTTGTATTGACAGTCTGGATTTTAAATTTTTAATATTCATGATGTTTATTTTAAAAAATATTTAGATTCTCATGTGTTAATCTCAGATTGAGAGCTTTTAGGAAGATCACATTTTATTTTTTCTGAGAGCTGGTAACATTTACTATGTAATAGTGTGAGATTCTCAGAGGTATGTGGCTGTGCAAAACCACTAGATTATTCACTGAGGCCAATGATTAAACTCCTAAATTTTGGCATATGGAGGAACAAGTCCTGTGTAGGTGAAAAAACTAGGGTAGGAAAAATTCTATGGAAAATTGCGTTTTAGAAATACAAAGCAAGTGTCTCATCTCTTCATCTTTTACAGTGATGATGTGAGGGATGTGCATTAAACTGAAAAGTTAGAAAAATTACCTTCCTGTGTATGATATTCTGTTTGTGAAAAGCATAGGTACATGCAGAAGGGTTGTAGCAGTAAAGGTTGTGTTTCTTTAATCCATTTTAATTTCTTGTCTAATGTTTGAAGAATGTGACCCAGTTTATTTTAACACTGCAGCTGATCATTTATATAAGTTTCAAATAATTTAACATAGAACCAATCTGGACCTGCCTGCAAGAACAATAGGTATTAAAAAAAATCATGACTTCTCCTGGTCTAATCTGATATGATGACAGACGAGGTGAGGAAAATGGTAGTTGGAAATTGAGGTCTTAGCTACCTTGTTACCTTTTTTTTTTTTTTTTTCAGATTTGCCTCTCCTGTGTCTGTCTGAATATATTTCTTACTTTAACCTTCCTAGTCAAATAATAAGGCTGTTTCTGAATTTGTATTCCTATGGTTTCCAATTATGCTTATTTTCATTCAGGTAATCTTGTGTTTTCTTAACCTAAAGCAACAGTTTTACTTGTGTTAAGGGACCACCACAAACAGAGGTTAAAACATTACAATAATTATGTACCCAGCAACATGACTAAAACTTGCATAGATCATCTCATGTTTAAAAAAACCTGAATTCACTCTAGCCTATCCTATTGGCACGCAGGCAGGGGTCTTGATTTATTTGGGTGGGCTACTGAGAAGTGTCAGCTGACCATTAAGACTATCTATAAATTTAATTCTTTTAGAGGTCAGGGAGCAACACTTAGCCTTGTAGAAATTAATTTTTAGATTTCCATTGTGGCATTAATGAAGAAAATCTGCAAGAGAAAACAGACCATTTTAAGGAATGTGATTCAGAACATTAACACCTTAATTTACATAAAATTAGTTACATACTGCTGCAGTAATTTAATTTATTTGACCAGGACTTTGCAACTGTGAAAAATATATTCAGAAAGGCAAATGAGGACTCTTAGATATTTTCTCCCAGTGTCTGATTTCACAATGTGAAATCAGAATGATTTAATTGCAAGACATCAAAAAATACAATGCATTGCCAAATTTGGAAGACCTGGATTTGGAGTAAAAGGTTTTAAAAATGAAAATAATAAAAAAAAGTCCATAAATCCTGTATTTTAAATAATTGCTGTTTTTCCCATGTGTACTGTATATGCAATAAAATAAAAAGTTGAATAAGATTTTGACATATGGCACTGAAAATCAGGCATGTAGGCAAAAGGCAAAAGCTTTTTTTTTTTTGAACAAAGAAAAGACACATATGAAAGAAATGACATAACTTTGGAGGAAAATAGAGCTTTTTTGCTTTTTTGCTTAAAAAAAAAAAAAAAAAAAAAAGAGAAGCATCATTTTCATTTCTACACTCCTCAGCTGCAAATAAGATACAAAGCAAGCTTCTGCATCCTGAGTGTTCAGCTCCGCAATTTGCAGAATTCACCCATCATCTTTCATCAGTAAAAAATTAAAATCCACTCTTCTTTATCCTTTTAAAACCTGTCTTCTATTCAATTATCCACTGGGATTAAGTTGGAGTTGTATTATACTGGTGTGGTTAAAACAGTTAAAGCTATCTGGTGAGGATTCATTTAGATCAGTAAAATGATGATTTATACATTTGAGCTGCTCGCATATATCAGAAAGTGGAATATAAGGTATGCTGAATATGCAGAAAAATACTAGACACAAAGGGTTATGATTTGATTGTATTACAATTTCATTAACTTCTCTGAATTATACATCAATGATTTCTTCAGTACAACTCACAATTCTGAAACTGGCCTTATAAAATGTAAAGATGATGTCCTATGTCTAAGTGACCTGCAGCTTCTTCCTAGGACTCATCAGGTTCTTGAACAGGGCCCTACATATTAGCCAAAATATAAAATTTCTCTTTTGGAGAATATAGGATCCTTGCCTCTGAGTAACTCAGATATCAAGCCTGGAACTTTAGGAAAGTATAGATCATCCTTGTTTGGCATCTTTCATTAATCCTCCAGCAAAAGCCTGAACGGTTCCTGCGACCTGTTAATGTAGCATTTCCTTACTGTCACAGTTCAGAAAAGTACTCTGTCTCCCTATCCCAGATCTCTCCTAACCCAACTACAAGCCCATGGTCCTGTGCAACTTGAGGTGGCCGGTGTACGGACAGGGGCAGTAGCCATGTGCAGCTGGAGACCACATCCCCTTTTGCTCTTTGTATTTGTGAAGCTTAGTTTTGGAGTGAGAGTTTAGGTTTGGATGCCCAAAGTTTAAATACCTTTGTCCCAAAGGCAATAAAGGATAATTGTATCCCTGCTAATTTGCCCTGAGGTGACACATTCTTACCTCTGCAAATCAGCAAAGAAAGGGCACTTCTAGGGACACAGCCATGCTTATAAAAAAAAAAAAAATCTGCAAGGAGTGGGAGAGTTTTTAAAGTTGTAGGAGCTGGCACGCTGATAAATCAATGCATTAGAACTTGTACACATACAAACAAATCATCAGGCAAAAGCCCCTATACCCAGATCTAGTATAACTGCACTGCTGCAATTTGCAGGTAAAGAACTGGCTCTGACAAAATGAAATACCTGAATTTTACTAGTCATAACACATTATAAATATCCAATCAATGACTGAACTACGTATCCCGAAAGACATAAGTTCAGGACACATTCAAAGTCAGAAAAGATGTTTTCTTTGCTATGTAAAGCAAAGGCCTACTGCTATCTAACTTCTCAGCTATCTCATTTTATAGCAAAATCACAAATTTCCATGAAACTTGACCAGCTAAATTAAGAAGCATAAATTGCATATCAATTTTGTCTAGATTCCATACTACAAAATTTCCTTGATAGTAAATCTTATATGTGTTTATTCATCCTCAGAAAGAGCACAGCCCTTTGGAACGTTCTTATTCTGCCCATATATTCCTCATAAGCAAGCAAGACTTGGATATTTCAGAGCTATACCCCCAAAATTATGCCAGTGTTGAGCACAGATAGCTTTAAATATGTTAATAAATAAAGTGCTGTTTGAATGATTTTTAGCTAATATTCATTATGTTATAAATAATGGGCCATATACTGATGAACCTCTCATGATTCTCAGCAGAGATTTGACCTTCTTCCATCAGTTGTGACTCTACTGTCGCCTTTATATGTGGCATAAGTACACAGTGAGGGAGGCTTAGATTTACAGCATGTAAACTACTATGCATTAAGTCCCTTTGGAGATGTCCTTAAAACACACTGGATACAATGCTGCCAGCTTTCTAAATGGAGTAAGCTACCTCACACAGAAGCACACGGGAACGCACAGAAGAATAGTTGCAGAGTAACTATTGGTTGGTGACATATTTTTTTCTTCCTAGGCAGGTGCTCAGGAAGTGCCCAGGGTGTAAACAGGTTAAGTTTAGAGCAATAGATCTATACGGTATTGGCTGGATGGGCGCATCCAGAGGGT
>KL261928.1:127192-189825 GCA_000699545.1 Podiceps cristatus | reverse complement strand
CCCCCCCCTCCCCCATGGGGTGGCCCTGAACCAACCCTCCCTTGCTTTCCTCTTGCCTTCCAGCACTGGAGTAGTCCTGAGCTTTGCAAGAGTTCAGACAAATCCCAAGAATGAATTTTGATGTAGCTTTCTAAGAAGTAATGTCTGTGTACCCTCGTGCTCAAACTTTTCTGCAGGGGTTTGAAATCCACGTCTGTATATTAGCGTTTAAGCTCCTCTCTAGACTTTTTTCATCAGACTTCAGAGGTGAGAGAAGACAGTTTGAAAATCATGTTATTTGTTGTTGCTGTTGCTTTTTACCTCCTGGAAGCCATTAGGAAGTGATATTAATGAAAGGAAGAAGGAGGTCTGCTTTTTGTGGTGATGCATCTTTTAAGTTAGTGAAAATTGCTGACTTGGAACCTGGTGTTAAATAAAATGAAAGCTCTTCACAAGATGTACATTATGGTTTTGGAGGTGATAAACAAGGCAGGTCTTCCAGGCAGAACTTTAACAATATTGTTCTAGTCGTGCATGTTTTTTATTATAAATCATTTGAAGAATTTTATTCCCCAATTATAGCTAAAATTTCATCACTTGTAGAAAACAGATGCCTGATATGCTATGATAGAGCACCAGCACCATCATTTTCAGGAATGTCTGTAAGAACATCTATTCCCAGGACTAAGATTAAAGAACAATCTAAATTTTTTTTTTTTTTTTTTGGTAGCTGAATTCCTGTCAGACACAAACACTGTTTATTCTGGAGCTGGCTTCTCAGTAAATGTATTTTGAATGAACCTTCCAGTCAGGATTCGAAAAGTTATATTTCCTTATTTTGAGTTACTTTAAGAAGTGATTAATTAATTCATTAGTTGGAATTTTTCCAGGATCTTACACAGGAGAGAAGTACCTTGTTTGCTTTGCAGTCAGTGCACAGATTGTCTGTTTGGAAGAGCTGGCAAAATGATTGTCAGTAAACCAGACTAAGCCAGATAACGTGTCCATGCAGACTGGCTTTCAATCCAGAGAATAAATATGAGACTAGATTCAGCAATCTCATCTGAATGCCTGGGGTTTACGCTGAGATGGTTTTGTGCTTCCTGAAGTAATTTTCTTCCTGACAGCTCTGGAGGGCAGCATTGCACTTTGAATGAGAGGCTCGCTCTACTTCATTAATGGAAAAATGAAAAAGTGACTAAAATAAAAAAAAAGTATATGTGAGGGGCAGGGGTACAGGGACAAAACGAATGAGAGAGAAAAACCCAAGGAAAATGCAGAAGAAACACAAACCCAGGGTACTGGTCATGATGCAGGGAGAGGGGAAAAAAAAGGTGTGCTGTGGTGATTTGTTTGCTGGTGGGTTTTTTTTTGTTTGTTTTGGTTTTTTCTTTGTTTTGTTTTTGTTGTTGTTGTGTTTTCGTTTGCATCATGGTGTGTTGTTGGTTTTTTAGTTTTACATGTGTATTCCCTGTCAGAATGTGTAAGGTATAGTACTGAAGCATCAAGATATTCCAGGATATGCTATACTGGACAATTAATAACCTCCTGAAATGGAAAACTACTATTTTTTCCCCCTTCTTCCCCATGATCTCCTGTTATTCCTTGCTTATCCATCTCCTTCTCACCTTTTCTTTTTCTAAACAGCCACCGGGAGTATTTGTTTAAAACAATTGCTAAAAGATTAAATTGGAAGCATGCTTTGCCTGCAAGTTGCCTCTTAAAGCAAGTACCCTCAGAATGCTCCATGTCCAGCTGTGCCTGGTGAGAGCTGTGTAAGCAGCAGGTTCAAGGCTGCAGGGAGGAGCAGGGTGAAAGCCCTTCTTTTCTTTCCCGCTATTTTTTTCCCCAGTCTTGTCTTAGCTGACCTGATCTCATTCAAATCTGAATTTTAACTTCAGCCAGGGAAAGTAAACATGCAGCCCCAATGCCAGGTTAGAAAGGCGAGAGCAGTGGTCTGACCTGCGTTCCAGCAGGCTGTTGCCGGCTAGTGCAATGTGTGCAACCTTCAAGTTCTTTGTTATTCGCTATCAGTAGCATCCGTGGTCCAAAAGGTATTCTCAGACTTTCTGTAAGTGGCTTATGTGACACAAAGCTGTGGCACTTCATAAAGCAGTGATCAAAGTGTTTGTAAGCCAGAGACAGGTCCAAATATTGATGCTTGAAGCTACATTTGCATAAAGCCTGCCTTGGTATTGCAGCTGAGGTTCCATGCAGCTCCCTTCCCATGTGATACCCTTCACTTAGTATGTGATTTTGAACCCACAGTTTGGCTCAGGCCATTTTATGTCACTGTCTTGTTTGCCTAAAACTTGAGTGTTTGAGTGCAATGCAGGACTTGCTGGTGCTGTGGGAATAGCAGTGGAACAAGCCCTTGGGATCTGTGATGGTCTGTCTGTATGTTGTCCAGCATGTTGTGTTTATGGAGCATCAGCTCCTGTAGCTTTACCAGGGATGGGCAGGAATTTGGCAGAACAGATTTTTCTTTCAAAAAGACTGTCTAGAAAGCCAAAGCTTTTTTTCAGATTGTCTTAGATTGGAACCAGTTTCTTAGACTGGAAATAACATACAAGAGAGAACATATCTTGGCTGAGATCAAGGTTAGAGTCTGTGGTCTACCCAGTTCAGCAAGGGAACTTGGGTCTTGTATCCCGTGTGACAGGTGAGACCTTAAGCTCTGGTCTGTTGATGGTCTCCTGATTTGTGCCTGATTTTTATGTATTAATGGAGAAAAATTCCAGAGGTTAAGACTTTTTCTGATGTGATATAGGAAACCTTTTGAAATTTTCAATGCTTTTTCAGGAAGAGCAAACTCTTTCTCATCCCGCTTCAAGCTCAGGCTGCCCAGGGAAGTGGTTGAGTCACCATCTCTGGAGCTGTTTAAAAGACATGTAGATGTGGTGCTTAGCGACATGGTTTAGTGGAGGGCTTGGCAGCGTCAGGTTAACGGTTGGACAAGATGATTTTAAGGGTCTTTTCCAACCTAAATGATTCTATGGTTCTACAAATGTGTGTGTGAAAACTCTCATAAGGACAAGCCTTTATGTATGAATAGCAACCTTGTAAATGGCATTGATTTAATTTAAATGAAAAGTTATTCTTTCCTCATGTATTTATGCCTTTCGGAAAGAAAGAGGCAATGTGAGGAAATGTTTTACTTTGGCTGAAAGTACAGATAGGGCAGGGTATAAAAGACCACATGAAGATTAATTGCTCCTGTTGAAATTTAGCTTGACTGCACAAGGTGAGACAGTTTAATTATTTAATCATAGTGCTGCCTTTGGCTTTCGAGGCCAGGAATGTAGTGATTTTGTTCCCTTCCCCACCCTCCTGTGTTTAATTTATGTGACTTCTTGTACCTAACCTTCCTACCCCTTGTTTGAATAGGAAGAGGGATTAAAATTTATTTCTTGGAGTGATGGTTTATCCTTGTGCCTTTTTGTATGTCTCATGTCAGTTTTAACTGATGGACTACGCTTGTTACGATTGATGGAGTGCTGTGATTTATTGAAGGCTTTGGCAGTTGTTGTAATTGTTTATTCACTCAGATTCCAGAAGAGTCTAGAAGACTTGAAATGGGATCAAGGTCTGGTTTATAAGAGCTATATAAAAATGCTATGTGGTTCTCTTTTTTGATGTCTTTAGTAGACATCTTCCTCTTCAGACAACTAATTTTCTTATGATTTGACTCAAGCCTTAAATTAAGACGTCTTTCCTTCTACTCCAAGTCTATTTGACGGTTACATTGAAAGGACAAGGAATTATTTTAAGCTCAGTGAGAACTGGGGGCAGATTGTACTGAAGTCAGCGAAAACTTCCCATGGACTTTGCTTGGCCTGCAGGGTATGGGTCAGGCAGATGTTTAATAGTGTGCAGCATTTTCAGATGTGTAATTCAGTGCAAACCCTCTTGCTTTGCTTTAGCGGACTGCCTGGTGAGCCTAGCCTACTCTCTTGTTTTCCTAAGGGTGCTGCTTATTCACTTACCTGTGGGCTGTCTGGCTGCTTGGTCTGGTCCTTGTGCTGCAGCTCCTCTCACCTGATGGTATGTGAAGGTGCCCTACAACTCTTGTTTTCAGGTCTACTGATAATAACACATGGGGTTCTCTTGCAATAACTGATTTGTGCAGCTTTGCAACCCACATTTCAAAATGTTGGCTCAATTCATAATTAACTGTTGTTAGAGGGAGTGGTTTCAAGCCAAGTTCTTCATAAGTACCTCTACTATGGAAAAAGCTCTGCTGTTCATTACCAGGATTACACTGGTTTAGCAACAGAGACCACTGTGGTGATTGTGCTGGGCACTATCTAAGCAGCAAGGGAGAAACATGCTGCTACGGTTGTTGTCATGTCAGGCAGAGGGAGACACTTGGTGTGGTTACTCCCCTGTTAGGGTGCACCTTGCTCCTCTCTGGTGACAAGAAATTATTGTTGTTGTGTTTTTCCGCATAGTTGTCTGCCTGCATGTCACTCTATGGTTGTGCCTCCCAGCTGATCACACCTAACTCAAGCGCTCTTCCCCTTCCTACTTTTGTGATCCAGGGTCTGAACTTTGGATGCTATCCCCCGCCATCTCGTGAAATATCAGTAGTGCTGTATGCAGGGTTTTATTGGTTCCTTGGCGGCCTTCATAACTTAAACAGAAGCAATCTAGAGATCTGCTGGCAGTTTGTGAGTCAGGAACGAGAGGGGAGTGAAGCAATCCAATTTCTGTGACACTGTATTAGTAATATTTATTGCATCTTGACTTGCATGGCATTGTTCATTCATCAAGCTTGCACTGTATGTTGATGGCTGCAGGGTTATATCAGTCCAACAAGGCAAAATTTGGTTTCTCTGCTTAATAATTGGTTTTCTATTTACAACTTACCTTTAAAATAAACTTTCCCATTTCATCAGCACAAGGGATATTATTACTGCAGTGATCTTATTGATCGCATTTTATCTAACTTCCAGAGAAAATGGCATCTTAGCTAAATGGCAATGCTTATTGATAGTGTGTAACCTAAGGTTTCGAAAAATGTACTTCATCACAGGACTTAGCATATTGCTTCAACATGTTGCAGTTTTTCTCAGAATCTCAGTCCAGTATGCAAGGCAGAATTTTGTGACAAATGAATATAGCATTTCCTCGAGTGAGATATTGACCGGCTATTGGCGATTTTAGTATCCAAGATTATCCCTTTATAGTGGACACAAGTGGAAATATAATGCACGCACATTCAAGTATAAGGAGAACTATCATTCTTAATATGAATTCAAGTTGCTGGGACAATAAGCAGTCTGTCACGCCAGTAAAATTCCCATCAGGTGGTCTTGGAAGCAAGGTTCAGATACCTCCAGGGCTCCTCTCAAAGCATACTCATTGGCGTCTGCCGGGAGACGTTGTTCGTGTCATTAATCCCCTAAAACTCTAAGCAAATATTCTTTTCTCATGAGTACTGATGATGTGGGAAGGCAAACAATGTTCTTGCAGAGGGAAAGGCTCACAGAGTTAACAGGAATAAAGTAGTGCTGTATTATCAACAGTAAGTAACACCTTTTCCCTCTCTGGAACTCCAGGGTTGGTCTGGGCCAAATGTCTAGTGGTCTGCGTGCGCTTTGGGTGTGCTGACATGGCATTCTCCAGGCAGATAGGAGTTCACTACCGGACTACGTGAACGGACACAGATCATTAATTTGGTCACAGCACAACGCTTTTGATATCCCATGCAGAAAAGGCTGTATTACACCTTTGACATACCGCTTTCCCACCTTCTCGATTAGCTTCATTTGCTGCTTATTTCCAGTTGACAGTGAAATCTCGGATGCATCTGGCAAGTCCACCTCCAGATGCTAAGGGTAACTTCAGCGCTTGGCTGTGTTGTGTTGGCGTGCCCAAGGGTGAGACAGCCCCTGTGCTGTTACCCTGCTGCCTCCCAGCCCAGGAGTGAAGCCTGTGACGCTGCAGTCTGACAGAGCTGCTCATCCAGCTCTTTCCTTTCAGCCACCCAGGTGGCAGAAAAGAGTGATCCTCACATGGGCACCCTCGGCTCAATTGCTGTCTTCTGCAGCTCTGGTGGGAACCCTGAACTCCACCACCTCCTGCCTGGGTGCCAGCTTCCCTGCCTCCCTTCCACCATTACAGCAGGGATGGGGGGAGAGGGCGCTTGTTGGATAGCTGGGGGGCTACCAGAAATTCTTATGTCTTTACAAAACAACAGCCCACTTCCCATTTCTGCTCTTGTGAGGTACGTGCGGTTGCAAGGCCATGGGGAACAGGTTTTCCTCAGGAAGGTGCCTCACTTCAGGGAAATTAAGTACAGTTCTGTTCTTGCGCTGTGTAACAAGGAGGGCAAGCTTAAATGCATTTTTAATGAAAAGCTGCATGTCCAAAGGCAGATAACAAACACACAGGACAAGCTCCCCTCCCTTCCCAAGGGGAAAACCTTCCTCTTTCTTCCTGCTGTTGATGACAGCTCTCAGGGAGCTGCTTCCCTGCAACTCTTAGACCAGGGGACTCTACTGAAAGCTACACTGGTGTCTTAAGGCTGCAGGCTTTTAGAAATTTCCTCTTTTTTTATTACATTTATTTTCTACTTCCAAAAACTCGAGTGAAATATTTTACTGCTATTTGCTCCACTTCAGAAAAACTAAATGTTTTTGCAATATGGATGCCAGAGTGCAGGTTATATTGGGGTGTACGACTCTGCCTCCATGAAATGAAACTTAGTTGTTGAAAATGCAATTTTTGTTTCCGTAGGTAATGAGCAGGATTGTTTGTTTTTGCCAGGTCAAAGTAGGATCCGAAACAGAATGTGAGGTTTTTGTGAACCAGAAGTTGGGGAAACTAGGTTAGATGTCCGTAGATTTACAGTCCTGGAAAGCAATAAAGGCAAGAAAGAAACAGTTCTGTGCTGCAGCAGTGCTTCCTTCCTGTCACTTAAACCCATCGAGGTTAAAAAGATTGCCCCATTTGAAAGAACATGGAGCCATTTCTGCCATCCACGTATATAGAGAGGGTAGGCAGCTGGGATGAGAATAAGAAGACTAGAGGCAATTCCTCTGCTCCAAATAAATGGATAATAAATCAGAAACTGGTAACCAGAGCCTGTAGCAGAGGATGAAGGTTTATTTTAATCTTCTTCAGAAAGTGTCCAGCAGCTGAGCAGATATTCTCCTGAAAACTTTAACCAGAAAGCAGCTTATTACTTGAGTGGCATGCCCTTTTAAAAATGTGATACTGCCTTAAAACCCAAGCCTCATTTGGTTTCTAGATCTGTTTTGCTATGTTATACTTTGAGCTCAGATGCTATAGAGATGTTCTGGAAGGAAACTCCTTAGTTCTCGAGGATTTCTGACTTTTTGCAACTTAAATTGGACATCAGTCCTCTCTCCATGTAAGCCTACATGATAGCAAACAAGATGGTTGGTGGCACATAAACCAAAGAGCAGGATTCTCTAGGACTAGCAGGAGATATATCCTCAGGGAACAGCAGATGTGTGTAATATATCTGTTACAAAATTCATCAAACCTTTTAATGAAGGTGCTTGAAGTATTTCTCAATAAAACAAAGGGAACAAACAGAGCATGTTATTAATTAAAAATTCAGACAAGTATGTATTTTAATTATTATTCCTTTGCTTCCTGTGAGGTTTTGGCACAGGAAATAAAAGCATTCATCAGAGTGGTAAGATGTGTTTAAAAAAAAAAATGCATTTTGAAGATTTGCATAAGAAAGGAGCTTGGGAAATAGGAAGTGACCAAATTTAATTTGTAATCAAAACAATTTCTCCTGGAGAGCTATGAACAGAATTTCATTTGTCAAATCCATTAGTTCACTGTGAATAAACCCCATAAAATATCGCTTATTAGATTGCAGGATTTTTTGTAATAACTGGTATGTGCAGGGTATTTGTGTATTTGCAGTAGTTTTGCAGATGCTTATATGAGTAAGAGCAACAGCATGGGGATATCTGCACAAAGAACAACTGCAGATTTACTGCCTAATAGTTTTAAAAGTCAACTGCAAGGTTTTCCAAATCCTGTTTCCTGTTTGCTTTGCAAAATGATACACAGGCATCTTCTAGAAGGCGCCTGGTATTAACACTTCCACCAGAGCTGAGCTCCAAGCTTTACGTCTGCGCGGCGTCTCAGGGAGACGGTGCCTGGGCCCTTGGGAGATGGTGCTCCGCTGCGTGGTCGGTGGGGAGGCTCCCTGAGGTGTCACTCTTACCTATTACAAAAGCAACACCCTTTCTGACCAGGCCTTTCTAATCTCAAGATGCTCTGTTTCTTCTGGTGTTTAACTGGTTTGCTCGGGAAACAACCTTGTGCTGTCGTACCGTGTGCGCGCACGTGCGTATTTGTCACTGTCGAGCCCCCTGACCAATTTCAGCCATACCTGTCAGCACAGTTGCAATCACAAACCAAGAGGGTGCTCGGGAATTTTATGAAAATAGATGTCTGGGGAAGAGTCATGTTGCCAGACCCCAGAAATGCTGCTTTGTGAACTCTGCTGTTTTAGACGTGGGGAGAGCATCAGAGGCTGGAGGTGTTTCTCCCAGAGGAAGAACTGACTGGAGCCTTCGTGTTTTGGGGCATGGGCTTTTGCCCGTGGGTGGAGAGGGAGGCTTTGCTGGTCCTGCTGGTCTGAAATCCCAGGAGACAACTACTTCTGGTGAACCAAAGGTCAGAATTTGAAAACTTGCACTCTGCAACCTGTGAAATGCAGAGAAAGCAGCGTGGGTACCTCTTGTGCCTCGTGCCAGGCAAAGGATTCTGCTGGCAGCACCTGCTGACAAGGGCACGTGAACTTACCCACTGCGTGTGGGTACCTAAAATCCTCCGCCGCTGTGGGGAGCAGCGTGGGGGAGGCGAGGCTGGGGGTCTCACAGGACGGGGAGTCGTGCTCCCCACCCGCTCCCCACAGCGAGCGTGTGCCTGCACCTCCTGCGCGTGGGGGCAGGGACTTCTTAGGGCTTAGTTGTAGAGGGGTGGCTGGAAATTTGTATCTGCTTATTAAGATTTTGAAATAGTCTGGTGCTGTGGTTTGTCCCTTGTGGTGCCTATACTGATCCTGAATGTATAGTTTACTGATTGCTGGTTAATTATGTGTAATTAATAAATCAATAAACCTCTTCAATCCTGATTTGATTTAAACCATGTGAGATGAGCAGTTTTTCCCTGTGACAAGCAGCACTACATCTTGTAGAATATACATATCCAGGGCACCTCGGCAGTATTGTATCTTGCGAGTGATGGCAGAATCCTGAACTGCTGCAGTCTCCATGGCTGCATAAACCCAATAAAAGCATCTTTTTGTAAGTGACAAGACTCTTCTCAGGTGTAGGGCAGCACTTTGTCACCTGTGTCTGCTGGTTCTTGAAAGACTGGATGCCCTGATGACTTGTAAGTCAGAATATTTGAAAAATATTTGTCAAGTATGCTATGATGTGTGGTTCCCATAGTGCTTGCTGAACTTGTGCAAATAGGGCTAAAACTCACAGAAATAAGTCTGAACAAATCATAGGAAGAGATTAATTTAGCTAAATTATCATGCGCTGCTGATTTATTTTGTTTCTCCTACTATGCAGTTAGGAATGCTTAGATCATGCTAATGTATCTTTTCTTTCACTTACATTTTCTATCATAGCCTTGGTCCTTCTGTTGTTTTTGCACTGGATAATGGAAAGCATACTTGTAGACTTCATAGGCACTGAAGCCAGAGTGCTGTACAACTTGTACGTTCCCATGCAGCACGTGCATACGTATATGCAACGCTGGACGGAAGCAGGGGTTGGATGCTGGTAAGAGCAGGCTTCAAACGCACCGTCTCTGCTGGGCTGTCATCTAATGAAATGGCCTGTAAACTTCAGCATACCAGTTTTGCTTATCTAGAGGTTTTGGCATTTCAGCAGATCAATCAACTTTCTACTTGAAGTATTCTGAGCCATCTCCTCTTTTTGCTCAGCTTCTATGGTAGGGAAGATAAACTTAAAATCCTGCTATTCAGCCCATGATATTGTGGTGGCAGCTCCCTTTGAGCCTCTTGGCAATAGGAGTATTTGCTTTAGAGCTCTACATCATATTGGAATCTATGGAGAGCCATTCTTTGCCTGACAGGAGATTTATAAAAGGCAGCATTAGCTGCAGCTTCCAGTCAATATGTTTCCTTCTCATTGACACAAACAAACCAGTAGTTTTGAAATATTTAAATACAAAATTCCCTTTAAAAAAATCATTAATATTTCTATCACTGCTGGAAGTGATAATCTGATGAAAAGAGATTTGAATAGAACAGCAGGACCTGGCTGAAATTACCACTTAATTTTCTCCATTAAATTAGAAATAGCAGAACAGAATGAAAAAGAGGATTATACATACATACATACATAGAGTATTTACGAGAAAGATGAATGCCCTCAGATCAGCTTCGAAATACCTACCTCTCTTGAAGTCAGGCCTTTGAATCCCAGCAAAGTAGTCACTGTTCTGTTTCTTGAAGGGCTCCATAAGCTTTTAGGTTTCTCAAATGTGTTTTTACAAACAGATGATATTGAAGAGAAGATTGTGCTTTTCTGAAGGGTGGCAACTCAGACCTCCTTTTTAACTCTTTCAAAGCAGGTAGAGCAATTCGTTCCATTGCTTTCAAGGGGTCCCATCAGTGGGTACATTTAAACTATATTCTGCCAGAGAGAACAAAAACATGGTTCTTTAAGCTGGAAAGACAGTAGAAAGAAAGAAAAACAACAAGGGCTATCAGTCTCTTGCGTTTAGGATACTTTCTCTGCCTGGGGTCTAGTGTTTTTTTCATACAATGGGAAGTCCATGGATTCAGAGAGTTTTAGTCTGACTTTTTTGGTTAAGTTTTGGACTGGGTTGTTCTATGATCTAACCGATTTTATAAGCTATTGGCAGCCCTACTAGTTTTCTACGGAGTCCAAGATTTTAGCAGGATTTCTTTTAAATTATTTATCTAATTTTCACTGAATGTCTCTTACTTTACTGATGTAGTAGTGTTTTTGGTCTGAATTTTCGGTGTGGCTTGCACTTGAGGATACCACTGGTACCCTTGAAACTCTCTTCCTTGTGGTCAAACCAAAGTTGAAGTTATGCACCAGGGCACAATCTGGAGAGTCCTGCTTACCATGTGGCTGCTGGGTCCTCCAGCAGTTTGCCCTCTGCAGATGCATGGCTTACACCGGACTGGTAACTTGTACAAATTTTACTGGAGGTAACGATATAATGTAGATATGAGGTCCTATAAACATAAGACGCCTGCAGATTGTATGCTGTTCCTGCCCTGATCAGTAGTTCGTAACTCAGCTCTACTTATTTAATACTAGTTCAAAGGAGGCACCAAATAGAATGGTGGCAACCAGACATTATTTTTTATCGATATATCATTACCGTTGTGAAGACATATTTGGAATGAGTAACAGTCACTACCTGCACTCTAGAGTAAACATGAGATTTTTAAACATCTATTTTTGTATTTTGTTTCTCATTGACTCTCATAATACAGCATGGTGGGTAGTGTGGGTTTTTTTGTTTTGGTGTTGTGGTTTTTTTTTTTGTTTTTTTTTTTCCCCCCCCCCCCCTAGGTTTTATTGAGAGAAATGCTTGGAGAAAACTCCTCTGTTGTTGGTGGTCTGCTGGTACTTTTTGTGTTTTCACTGGAGTAACTCTGAACAGGTTTTGATTACCTGCCAGGAAAAAGGTGAAGTTCCACCTAGCAGTAATATAGTAGTAGCAACACCTTCCTCTACAACTACTGTAGATGTTTGTAGTCTGTGATTGCCTCTATTTTACAAAGGTCAGAGCTCTTGTAAGGAGAATCCTGGAGCTTGTGGGGTTAAAGCTGGACAAGTGGATATCAGTAAGCACTTGCAGAACAAACACACGTATCTTGGATTTCTGTGATGGATTATTGATGGCAGTGAAAAGAAGTCTTAACTACAGCAGAGAGGACTGGGTTTTTAATAAGAAAATGCTCGTGTTTGAGTCTACAGTGGTGCTATTTTAGTTCCATGCTGTGCATCTAAGCTGATCTCAGTCAGCAGGGAAAGTGCACTAGACTCCTGTTGTAAATGTAAATGCATAATTGTTGTACAACTAAAGTCAGAGTTTCATAATTAATGATTAGCACAAAAGACAAAGCCTTTTAACATCTTCCAGAGCAGCATAAAGCATGAGAAGTCATGAGGCACAATTTTTTTTAATGGCTATGCTTAACTTTATTTGAATAAATAGTCCTCTTAAATTACCGCCTTCACAAATGTAAAGTTAAGTCTGTGTACTTGTGAGCCTAAATTATGAACAAAACACATAATACCTGAAGTATTTTTAAGGCTCAGACAAAGCTTTTTAGGTAGGATAGGAAAAACAAGGACTGTGTAAATGATTTCTCTGGGTTGATTCTTGAATTAATCTTACTCTGTTTTCTGGGGGAAAAAAAAAAAAAAAGTTGGTTCTCCACCCCCCACCACACCAGTGGATTATCAGGCTATTTTAAAGCTGTTATATATTTTAATTAGTGATATGCTAAACTCCGCTTCTTACAGGCCATTGGGAACTGATCTGAAGGATCAGACTGATCAGTGTTTGAAACCTCAGTGCAAGAGTTACCGATGACCTTCTTGCTATCCTGTGGCTAAGATTTGGACTTACCTGTGCTGCTCATCAGACTGATTGTTGACAAATCGTTTAAACCAGATCTTGAGCTGTGGTTAGTGTCAGAGAAATCCAACAGATTTTTGTTAACCCTAATGCACTGGCTGGTATGACTTCTTTGCTGAAGTTTTTTTAAGTCTATTTTGAAAGCAGAAGATAAATTTCATACTGTGCCCACTAGATTCCCCCCCCCCCCCCCGTTGATCTTGCTGTCCTTTTTGGATTCATCCTTGATTTAATATCACTCACATCGAGCATGTGTATGCCCTGTATGTTTTGATCAGGTTCTCTTTCCATTATCTAGCCTTGTTTATGTTGAGAAGCAGCAACTGATGTCCATATTGGTATGTGAATCTAACATGTTATATGTAAGTATTTTTAGGCAGGTTTTCCTAGGAAATAAGGCTTTACATGATGGTGAAATTTGTTTGTGTTTCCTCCATTGCCCTCATAAATTTTGAATGGGGGCCAATTGCAACTTAATTACAAAAAAATTTTTTTTTTTTTTTAATTTCACTTCAAAATTTGCAATAGGGGGAAGTGGAGATATGTACATTAGTGCTGCTGCTGAGGAAGAGAGAATTCACTGCCTGGCCAGTCTGTAGGCAGCTTCAGACTGGACATGGTCTGGCAGAAGTATCAGGAGGGAGTGGGAGAGAGGGTGGAAATGGTAGAAAACAGAGGAGCCAAGGGTCAGAGGGTACATATGAATAAGGAGCCAGACTTCATTAGTTCTGTTTCTCAGAAAGAAAAAAAAAAAAGGGTATTTGATTATTATTAAAATGGTAATAGAGCAGATTGCTGCATAAAATAAGTGGGCAGAAAGAAAAGAGCAAATTCTCTTGCTTGCATGAAGCAGAGCCCTGTTTCTAATTTTGTTCTGCATTTAGGAAAAAAGGTCAGATTCTTTGCTGTAAAATCCATGATGTTGCCCTAAACTGTGCTGAGGACAGAGTCAGTATAAATTTAGGAAGCCACAAGCAACTTCTTTTTTCTTCTCTATCTGTTCTCATGCTTGCTAATGCACCATGTTCTCCAAGTCCACCCCCCAGATCAAGAGCAGTGATGAACATCACCTCTTTTCAAGAGAGAGCATACGTGTTGTCATTAACACCACTCAGGGTCCTCCAATGTGTGGGCTTTCATTCACTTGAGCGCTGGCAGCGTTGCTGACAGGGTGGCATTTTATACCTTATTAACTGCTGTAAATGGTCACTGAGGCTGAGAGCAGCGTGGTGGCTCCGAGGCCTACAAGAAAGGATCACATCTCCGCTTTCATGCGGCCTCAGTGGCCCGAGTTGCCCGGTACAGGTTTCACCATTAACGTTTGCCTTGCAGTACATAAAAAATTCATTATTAGATGACCAAAACAAACTCCTTTCCTTTCCCTTCCTACAAAAGAGCCTTGTGTTCTGTTTGCCTCCCTTCTTATGTTAATTTATTTCTATTCTTCCTACTTGAGCTACCTCCAGCTCTTGTGCTTTCTGACCATCGCACTGTGGGTGCATACAGACAACTCCTTGTTTCCACTTTTTCTTATGGCCGGATTCCAGCTGCTTGGAAATTTGTGTCAGAGACCTCATGTTGTTTCAGCCCGAATTTGCGGCTCAAAGTATAAGAGCCGGTGGAGGTGAATTGTTTAAGTGAGCCTGTAGATGGGAATTAAAGAAAAATTCCTGTTGAAAGGCCTTGAAGTGTTTTGTAAAGGTTCCACAGTAACTCTGAGGCATTTTCAATTAACTCAACAAAAACATTGGCCCTGCTTTTTCTGTTGATATTGCTCATCTTAGGACTGCTGAACAGCACCGGCCCTAATTAAACAGGACAGCGTGGAAAGGCAGTTTGCGCTTTGCAGAGCCGTGCAACAGGTCTCACAGTGCTGTCATTAAGCATAACTCTTTGCAGTCCAGAAGATGCAACAAAAAGAATCAGATGGCGAAAGCAAATAGTTTGGAAAAGGCAAATTTTAATGTCACTTAGTGCTCCGAGAGTAACCCCAATGTTCCTTCAGGCTGCCGGGGCTTGGGGGATCTGTCCATATTTGATGCTCAGGTCTGCAGTGAGTCAGTTGTGATGGCTTTATCAACGTGTCTTCTGCCGTATCTGTACCTAGTCACGTTTGTTACCTGCTTGCAGTTCAGCTCCTTGAAGCACCTAGAGCAGTCAGTGCTGACGTGCCTCCCAAGCTGCTGCCCTAGCAGGTCTTCAATGTAATATACAACTTGAACGGCATTTTCTGAAGCAAATGGAACACAAACAGGATGGCAGTGGTGTATTTTTGCCAGGTCTTTAAAGCAGTGTTGTATATAAGATTTCAGAATGCCTTATTCTGTAAAGCAAAAGCCCTAAGATTAGGCCAGTGGAAAATGAGAAGTTGGAAGATGCATTTGGATGAAATTGTGAATGTAATTTAAGATTTTTTGTGTGATAGTTAAGAAAACCTTTATCACTGATCTAAACAACTCTTGTAAGAGCAGACAAATCTGCTAGGGGCTAATGCAATAAGAATTGTAAGTAATAATTAGTAACTACATAAAAAAAGGTAAAGCAAAATTTCCAATCCTGTTTTAGAAAGAACAGTCTCATTATCTTAATGTGTACTTCAATGCAAATGCCCATTCTTGGTTTCTGAACAGTACCCGCATTTTCTTAGAGTCCAGGCAAAACTTTATATTTAGCACTTTGTCTTTCTCTGCATGTTTAACCTGATTTCTTTTTAAAAAGCTAACAATCACTTTATTTCTGTACATATGCAAATATTTATTGACTGATCAGCTTCTGCTGGATGTGAAATTATGCGAGGAGTTAGAAAGAACCTTGTGAAAAGTACCTGGAAGACCTGTAGACTTAACTGAGAAAATATAAGGCAAGTTGAACAGTTTCAAGAAGAATCTTCTTTAGTACATTTTCCTGAGGTGGTATACATGAAAATCAACCAGAGCTCTGAATTCATACTTCTATCTCTTCCTTTATTTTGAAGTTAAATGTTAAGTTCAAGATGTTATAGTCCTATTTATTATTTATATTCATTAGAAAATAATATTCATCAGCCAAGTCATTTTTCTTTCGTAAATGTGACAAATTCATTTGTGCTTATAAATCTTTTCCTAATTAATTTCTGACAGATGGTGCAACTGGTTTTGACAAAGCTAACCTCTAAGATCATTCATCTTCCTGCATAATTAACAGGGGGCTTAAAGTTTAGACTTTGAATATTGATTCAGTCACGTAGGAAACGAATTAATAATCAATCATAATGCAATCTCGATAAATATATTAACAGCTTGTTTGGAAATCTGTATGCTGGCCAAGTGCATGCTGTTACAGTTCTGCTGCATTGTTCACAACTTTGTAAGATTTTTGGTGAGCAATTCCAGCCTTTCTGTGTCTTCCATTTAAGCAGCAACTCACATGCTAATAATTACTATAAAGCTGTGTTGTCTTATGGAACATGGTTTGTGCAGCACAGGATGCAAATTCCCCATTGTAGTCAGTAGATACTTCTCTAACAGCAACGCAGGGGAAGGGGTGTTTATTTTTCTATCTTTGAAATGCTTATTCACTTTACAAAATCTGTCATCAGATGTTAGAAGGAAGGCATTTATACAAGTTGCCACTAACCAGTTGCACTTGTGATATACCCAAGAATCTCTAGAGATTTGAGGAAATCTGTTTATATATCATCACAAATTTACATCTCGGAAGACTGAATTTCACCATGGTGCAAAGCAGTGTAAGGATCCTATATATTTATATTTACTGTCATTGTTCCACATTTATTCTGAATGTGCATTCATCCTCTGGGAATCTTTATCAGTACCATCCCAGAGTGCTTTGAATAAATGTAAACAGATCAGTATTCTTCTCTTTCAGATGGTCTTTTCCTTTGTGTCGAATGAGACCACTCCAAATATGAAGTTATGCAAGTTTTATTCAGGTTCAAGGTTGTTTTAGGGAAAGGTTTGGAAGCCAGCATCTAAAAGTGTTTAACGCAACTATTAATAGACTATTTTTTCTATTTTTAGACTGCTTTCTTTTATGTGATTCTCTTATTGCTTCTCTTTGTTCAGTTCCCTTTGCTCCCCATGGCTTTTGAAAATGCTTCCATTGAAATAATTTTCATATTGGAACATTAAAACTTGGAAAAGAATGTGGTTTTATTTTTGTTTAAAATTATCAGTTTTGCAGTTCCTGGAGAAACCTGGCCTAAGAGCATCCTTCACAATCCTGCTCCTTCTGCTTGTACTCTGATGAGCACTTAACCTTAGAGACCCTCTTTGATAGCTTCACCTTCAGCTATGGGAATAATAAACTTGTTCCTAAGTACAGCAGGGCTATAGGTTTGAAAGCCTGATGCTGACAGGAATGGGAATTCCCTGGGGTGCTGACAAATGGCGGGGAGTGCAGCACTGCTGGAGGAGCGACAGCAGACACATAGGAATTTCTCCCTTGGAGGGCAGGGTGTCAACAGGACATACATTTACTCTTTCCATACTTGTTATGAATGAGGTAAAGAATTTAGAAAAATGGATTTCTAAACACTACTTCTTTCCAGTAATATTGCCCAGGGGAAAATATACAATCAGTCTACTAAATAGGCATGGATCGAGTTATTTAGACAGCAGGTTTGGGTTTGCTTTTTTATTATCTTTTGATGCTTTAAATGTTAAGCAGCTTATTTTTCTGTGATCCACGGCATGCACCAGACTACATGGGCTTTATGCTACTAGTAATACCCCAAGTAGCTGCGTGTACAATCCTGTCTAGGTTAATTACATTAAAAGCTTGGATAAAGCTACAGGAGCAATCATATTTGGAAGGAAAAAAGTCTGTATGATTTACAGATGACTTCTTGTTATTGTCCACCATAGGAGACATCCCAAAATGTAAACTTTGGAGTAGCCACTTCTAAAGTAACGTCACAGTGAACTCGGTGGCTGCAAGACCTTGCTTTGAGGTGTGGGTCATAGAATCCTAGAATACCTTGGTTGGAAAGGACCTTTAAGATCATTGCGTCTAGCTGTGCCTAACCACCACTAAACTGGGGTCTGCAGTGGCAGCAATGCCCGAGCAGGCAGATGTCGGGGTGTGCAGGAGAGCTGAAGTTGTGCTGGTCCCCTGGTCAGTGCCTTACCTTGTCCTTTCTGGGGCAAATTAGACTCTTTTGAAATGTCCTTGGGCCTTTTGTGGGTTGTGCAACAAGTCATTAGTGTATCTTGTGCAAGTCGGGGGTTAGCCAGTGAGTCTTTACCTCCTGTTGTTAGGATAGTCATCAAAACCAAACTGCCCATTTTCTAGCTGCATTTACAGCCTGTAAATCAGGAGTGCACTTCTTACCTAGCTGAGGTGTATTTTGGAAACCAGCCTAGAGCCCGCAGTAACATCTAATGACCAGGTGTTGCCATGCACACAGCCACCACAATGCAAAATTTCTCTTTTAGAAAAAAATTGAAATAAACCTCCAGCCATTAAATTGCCCTTGTTTTGTTTGTATTTTCTGCTTGAGGGCATGGATTCTCTCTGTTCTCCCTTAAACGTTGTAATGGCATGTTTCAAAGTTAGGCATGTAAAGCTGCTTCCCTCCCTCTTTAATTACAGATCCTTGTAAAAAATATAGGTGGCAGAACTAAGTGTGAGTTTCTCATACATCCAAAATTTTCACTGAGGTCGAAGGATTGGTCTGAACATGAAGAAAGATTCTGAAACATGTTTGGTTTTAGATCTGCTTGTGCACCCTACAAGCTAACTGAATTCAAACTCTGAAAGATCTCTAAGAACTAGTTAAGCTGCTTACAAAGGGTTTAGTTTTGTTGTTCGGTTCCAGTGAATTATTTTATGAAGTATGAGAGCAGATAATTTACAATAAAAGAACAATAAATCTGAGAATAATGAAAAAATAATTCACTATAATTCTATTAAAGTTAGTCCAAACTCTTATTATTTTTTGTCCAACTGATTAGATCGAAAGCAAACAGTAACTGACTCTAATAGATTGTTTGTGAGAAATGATCTAGGCTCTTTTTTGGCCTAAATATCTTCAGAACTATTTTTAATGTGGTTTGGAGCAAAGGGCTCCAAGTCCCTCCAGGCTGTTCAGAAAGTCCTTGAGTCTTCCTATTTAATTATTCTAATGTGGGAGGAATCAGTTACTTTCCAGATTTGACTTGATCTTGGAAACAGTTATCAGTGTAAGACTGTCAAGCGTTTGTTGGCAGGAAGCACAGGGCCGGCTTCAGCTGGATTTGGATATAGCTCAGAGTCACATCCAGAAAACCTGTAGTGTGTAAATACCTTGTGGATTCCTATTAGCCCTGGCTACAATGCTGTGGCAAAATTCATTTTTTTTTGTTGTTGTTTGCTTGTTTAATCCTGAGTAGTGAAATCTGTTGTCTTAAGATTTGCTCTAGGTTGTCATTTCCGCTGAAAAAAAATGTAAGCTTATGAATGAGGAATGCAAACCAATTATATTAATCAAAGAAAATAGGCTCACTTATTTAGAAATATGGGTGAGATGAGGACTGACATGTCCCATGATACAACAGCAGGCAGAAGCAGATATGCTGTTTCCCAGCCCCTTCCTTTTACACCCTGGGTGCCTTTTGAGAGTAAAACCCTAAACCAAATACACTAGAATGAACACTTGACCCAAAAAGACTTTTTCTTCTTCAGACCAATAACTTAAAAGGATTTCTACGTGGCAAGGGATCTGAGGAGAGCTGATACAGTGCTGGAACCTGGCTACCAAGTGCTGTTGTAGCCAGTTTGCTTCAATAGCCACGTGCTGGAGGCTGGGACAAAAGCAGCTTAGGAGAGAAATTCTGAGGTCTTAAAAAGTAGTACAGCGTCAAACTGGAGAAAGAGTCATCAGTGTGTAATATAAGAGCAAAATGTGCAGCATTGGAGGAAGCCCGAGAAAAACGTGAGGGCAATGACATTATTGATTTTTTGAAACCAAGATGACAGAATCTGATATACTATGGATGCTTCTGCCTTACTTTTTGATAGAAAGCACCTTGTCTCACTTGGGCAAAACTACATTAATAAAGTCCTCAGCAGAGAGAAAAAGGAATGAAGAATTTCCTCCTTTGGGAACTGAAGGCACCCCATGATACGAAGCTGCAAATCCAGGAAAGTCTTTTCTGGGATGGTAAAAGCACGGCCACGTGCTGAGAGCCTGAGCTGAGGTGGGGCAATCCAAACTGGAGAGGAGAGGGAATCAGGGAGATGCAAGGGGCTGTACAGTTACGTGACCTTGAGTTGCACATGAAGTTTCCATATTTTCTTTTGAGAAGTCCTGGGCAAAAACCTGGGTTCACTTGCAATGAAATCACAGCATCAGTAGGCCAAGGGCAAGTCTTGCACTAGTGGAAGAAGCTGAAGCGGTAACTCTGTCTATAGGAACTGCAGGTCTCGGTGCCCGGGTAGCCAGACTCTGTAGTGCACACAGTGCAAGTCCAGGATGTGTTGCTCTCGCTGCACAAATGACGGCAGCTGTTTGGGATGCTGGCTGAGCTGTTGGACATCCAAAATCCTGAAAAGTGTGCCTAACTAGGAGCTGCTAAAGCCCCTGTGCACAGTCACAAATCAACGCATGAAGAGTATCTAGGACTGACCTCTGCAAACTTTATTACCGATATTCCAAGTTTTCCCAGGTTTTTTTTTGAGATGCATTTGAATGCAAGACATTTATATTGGGAGACTGAAACTAGTATCTGGATCAAAACTTCTTTCTTCTATGCATTTTTTTTTTGACATGTTCAATTCTGGAAAAGAAGAAAACTGCTTTAATTAGCCAAACCCTACTGACCTAATAAAGCGCACTCACTTTGGGAAGCAAAAGGTCTTTCCAGTCATCTGGTGAAATTAATTTCTCATGAATTTCTCCACTTCTCTTCCCAGGTCAGAGCTGTAACCATGTTCAGCTTCTAATGGCACGTCTTATACATGGTAAGGTTATGGTAAAACTGCTGCTGTCAGCCTGTCCTATTCCTCTTCTCTAAAGTCAATAAACCTTGGTGGAGTTTTGCCTGTAGCTTGTATCCTCTCTGGCAGCTTTTACTGACAGATCTCCAGATCCCAAATAACACAGATACACCGGAAAAAGTGTAGAGAGAAGCCTTGTCCTGGAAAAACGTGCTGGAGAACGGAGTGCACAGCAGAGCGAGCGGCTCGTTTGGTCACGTAGCTCAGTGTTAAGGAACGGGTTCCAGTTTCAGCCCAAGGACTGCGCTTGCTCCCCTGTGTCCTTGGGCATTAGCATGTACGTTAAACTGTGCTGGGGGAAGCGAAGCCCGAAGGCTGCAGGGCCAGCACTCCACTGGCTCCCTGCCCCCCGGGGGACGATGCCAGCTTGCTTGTGGGAGCAAAGCTAATGGGGGGGTTTAAATTTCTTTGGAGTAATGCCTTTGGATTTTAAGTAAATGTATGTGCTAAATTGCTTTAAAGTATATACTGGCTAAGAAATACATATGTAGGGATAAAAAATATATAGGCTTAGGCCATTTGATTGTATCAGTGAGGCATTGAAACCCCAGTGTCTTTTAGGCAGGGACTACATACGTTTTAATAGATACTGTAGAGATAGAATGACCTGAAGAAATTTTAACGTAGTCAGTTTTGGTACTAATTGTATTCTGGTCCTAGTAGTGTGAAGTTGGCAGGGATGACATTTTTACCAGCTGCATTGTTGATTAACAGGACCAAAGCCCAGGTTTCTTCCCTCCCTCCCTGGAGCAATAGTATGCTGGGTGTGCAGCCTGTTTCTGCCTTCGGCAGCCTCTTTTCTCCTTGGAATCTGATAGTGCTGAGGCAGAAAAATCTTTGCTGGGGTAGTGCTGTTTTCATTGGTTCCTTTTCCTGCCAGCATGGTGTGTGGCAGCTCTTCAACTGCTCCTTTACAGTTGATGTTGAAATGGGCCAAATGTTTTTTCTCAAATAAGTTTGCCTTACATGTGATATGTGATAGCGCTTAATTTTGTATCAGGACATAGAGAAGATTAAAAAAACAATACTGGAGATTTCATTTCTCTATCTTTTTATATCTACACATAGAGGTTATTGAAGTGGATGGTGCTAAACGCCCACTGTGATACCAGATCAATGATGCGTAAGGTGTGCTGAGCCAAGGAGCTCAGTTCGGTTTTGCTAGGCTCTCCCCTCAACTCTGCTGCTCTGGTGGAAGCAAAACCAACAGAGATAAAGAATAAACAAGATTTAATAGGGGAAGACAACTGCCTCTTCTTTCCTTATACAAGCATGCACACAACAGTGAAAGTATGTCCTTAAAACTAGGAAAACCTCTATGTTTTGGAACTGTAGTTCCTGTGTAGACATGCGTTGAATGCATTTTCAATACCATTTCAATAATGTCTCTGAATCTCTGCTCCCAGAGTTTACAGATAAAATTACATCCACAGCAGTAAGTGTTGTCACTGTACATGATCTCTCCTCTACTCTTTCCTCAAGTTTCACTGCCTCTCAGCAGCACGATAGTACCTCTCATGTGAAGTTTTTGCAATGAACCATTTGGTGTGTGTTTTTTTTTTTTTTTTTTTTTGTTTTTTTTTTTTTTCCTTTTTCCCTTTTTTTTTTTATTCCTCTTTCATAACGGCTTGTTTGTAAAAGTTTGCTAGGTAAAGTATGTTACATATTTTTATTCAATTTGGTCTACAGTTTCATGAATACCAGCACACTGTTTGATGGAGTTGGGCTTGAAGTAGCAAACAGGTTCATAGGGTGGACTTGGTTTGTGGAAGCCTTATCTTGCACATCCTTGTGGTTTAACACCAGCTGGCAACTGAGCACCACACAGCCGATTGCTCGCTGCCTCCTGGTGGGACGGGGGAGAGAATTGGAAGGGTAAAAGTGAGAAAACTCATGGGTTGAGATAAAGACAGTTTAATAGGTAAAGCAAAAGCTGCGTGTGCAAGCAAAGCAAAATGGAATGCATTCGCTTCCCATGGGCAGGAGGCGCTCAGCCACCTCCAGGAGAGCAGGGCGCCAGCACATGTAACGGTTACTTGGGAAGACAAACACCATCGCTCCAAATGTCCCCCCCTTCCTCCTCCTTCCCCCAGCTGTACACGCTGAGCATGACACCACAGGGTATGGAATCTCCCTTGGTCAGCTGGGGTCAGCTGTCCTGGCTGTGCCCCCTCCCAGCTCCTTGTGCCCCCCAGCCTCCTTGCGGGTGGGGTGGGGTGAGGAGCAGAAGAGGCCTTGGCTCTGTGCAAGCCCTGCTCGGCAGGAACGAAAACATCCCTGGGTTATCAGCTCTGTTCCCAGCACAAATCCCAAACACAGCCCCACACCAGCTCCTGGGAAGAACATTAGCTCTATCCCAGCTAAAACCAGCACAAAGAGGAACTGGGTTAGTAGTGCTGACAATAAGTCTTTTAAAAAAAAAAAATGTCTGGCAGTGAATTTTTTTTATAGCTTCTCTTGCCAGTATTGCTGGAAATAATTAATCTGCAGCACTGAGGTATAAAGTAATGACTTATGTAGTGATTTTATCCTCAGCCTCCTCCAAATATTACTTTGTACTAGACGGCTATAAGTTTCAAATCGCACTAGTCCCTCTTTGGTCAGCAAATCATTCATATTAATGCACTTTCAGTCTATTGAAGAGGAGTACTTTGCTTGAAATTATCATTAGAAAATATTACCCTGTCAGCTGCAGAATGGTGTTTACATTTGGTGTCCTGTGGCTGTTGGCAATGACCTGTCTGAATAATGCTGGGGGAGCTTTTAAAAGTAAGTACTGAAAGCTCCATTCTTTAATAAATGTAAACTGTGACCAAAGACTAGTAAGTGTGTATTAGGGAATAATCCTGCCGGATGGATGGGGATAATTGTTCCGGTGTTCCTGCTCACACACTGTCCTCAGAGATCGCCTCCTTCCTTGCGAGAACTGTTTTCCTGGGATGGATTTGGCTTTGAACTAGCCTGGCCTGACTAAATGGCAGCTTTTATGTTTTTGTATCTATTTTTTGTGATTCATGAGTAAAATTTCAATACAAGGTGATTCCTGCCATGCTACAAACAGGAGCCCTGGGAATCATCTTCAAGCTGATTTTTTTGACCCTTTGCCAGATGCGATTGGGGTGAGAACTGAGTGACTCCTGTGCATGAGAATAATGCCCTTCCCCCCCAAATTTTGGGCACAAATGCTTAGCCTGCTGGTATTACTGCTCACTGGTGAAAAACGGCAATTGCTCTGGTGTGGTGGTTTTTTTTTGTGTTGTTGTTTTTTGGTTTTGTGTGGTTTTTTTTTTTTTTTGTGTGTGTGGCTTTAGACCTATATAAACCTAGATTGCTAGATAGAGTATGTTGCATTTTTTTTATTCAGTTTGGTCCACAGATTTTTTTTCTTGTTTACAAAAAAGTCACAATAAGTAAAACAACTTTCCCATCCCGTTAGAGTTTAGATAAAACTTAAAAATAAAAAGAGACAAAACTATAAGTCACCAGTCACTGACATGATCAAGCTTAATTAATTTGATGTCTTACTGGGGAGTTGTCCCCATGTGAGATTTTTTTCTGAGCATGCTCCCTAGCTATGTGTCGGATGTTTCTTTGTTGTTGCTGTTTGTGAGATTATATCTTTTGAGAGACTATTTAGATGGCACAGTCTCTGCCTGGTGGGAAAAGCTTTTCAGCACTTCTCTATTGATCTTATAGTTCTGTTGCAGTGGGGAATGAAGCATTGAGCGTGTTTATATCCTTAGAAGCAAAGAGCAGTCTCCTTCCCCCTGCTTTCTTAAGATGTCATATCTTGAAGGAAAGTAAAACAGAAAATGAACAAATTTATTCTCAGAACTTGGAAGACGATAAATTATTTATCCTTTGAAAGCTTCCACTATCTTTGCATGAAAAGTCCTACTATTAAAAGCAAGGGTTTTCTTTTTCTGCGTGTCAATAAGAGGGAGATCAGAGTTGACTGATTATTGAGATCTTTTTTTTCCTTAAAGCTGGACAGCTCTAGCTGGTTGGAACCAAGAAGCAGTTCTTAAAACAACGAAGTTGTTAGACTTGATATTAATGTAAGATTGGAGCCCTGCTAAAAGGCCTATGAAGACCAAAAGATGAAGCAGAGCCTTGGAGGGGTTTTATGTGTGGCCACATAACTTAAGTGTTTTACTATCAGTTAAATATATTTTTCCGCTCTATCCAAAGTTTTTGGTTTAGTTTTTCAGTCAGGCTGTGTTTATTCTGACTCCTTTCTTTAATTCCCAAGTGCCTACATATGCTAGAGCACTTTAAAACAAAGCTATGCCACTGGAAGTTGACTAGCATCCCACCCTGGTACTGTTTCTTCTTCTGTCTTGAAAGGCTCCCTTTGTGCTTCTGAGAACCAAACCCCACAGACGGAGTAGGTATCTGTTTTCCCTGGGGGTACCACACCTCAATACTTATCTGTGGTTTTGAGTGGACTTTGGGGAGTAAGGCATAAAGAGATGTGCACCTCTTATGCATTTGGACATTCCTTGTGCATCGTGGCCTGTAAAACACCAATTTCTGCTCAGACATGTAAGTTAAAAGTATTACGCACTCACTATTTTCCATAATCTTGTTTCTCACTGTAATTTGTCCCAAGTAATGCCCTAGAATTTAAAGCATTAGGCCAACAAAATATTTTCTTGGGATGGGTTGTACTGTTGGAGCCTTTTGTCAGTTGTACTGTTGGTGTCTTTTGTCAGTGGTGTTTGCAGAGGATCAGAGTTCTTGTGTTGGGAACAGTCCCACAGGTAAGCCCAACAGTTAAACCTCCGATTTACACCTGACCTCACTGAGGTTGTTGTACAGGTAATGAAATCATATGATTTGCTCTCAGTGGTGTGGTATGGGGAAATGTGTGTTTGTGTAATCCTACCTAAGGATATTGATGGCATTTAAGGTATTAGCTTCTACGAGCTCCTCTTAGGAGGTACAAAGTAAGACTTCTTTCCGTTCTTGCTCCTAAATTTTAGGAAATCAAAATATCTAATTGCTTCTGTGATCACACTGCAGAAGAAACTTGGCACGTACAGGAGCCTCCAGCAGACCCAGTGCCTCTGTCTTGGCCATGGGTCCCCCTTTCCCTCTGGTTTTGATGGGATCCTGGTTCCACCATCCTGCCTTTTGGGTTGCAGTGTGGTGGCTCCCAGTTCAGGATGTTGTGTGGATCTTCTGATAGTCAATTAGGATAGGATTCAGTTACCCCTAGAAAGAACTAGAAGTTAATCTTTCCATCTTATTAGAGGGCTAGTACAAAACTAGAGGGCAGGTAACAAAACTTTTGCTGTCTTTGTCATGTCTCTTCCGGTACTGATCAAGAGATGGAGGTAGAGAGCTCTTTTCACTTAAAAGCCTTCCCTTCCCACCCCAACAATTTTCCATCTGTGGACACCCTTCTTCCTGAACAAATGGCAGTGAGGAGTGTAGCTGAACAAAACTGGAATAATTTTGATAAAGGCAACTGTTTTGAATATAATTTCTTATTTTTAAGCAATATGACTGCACTGAAAGCGTGACATGTGTATGTACAAGTATAATTTATGTTCCCAGTGTACCGTGTAAACCAGAAGGTGTGGGTGTGTTTGCAAGGCTCTTGCTTGCAGCAAAGGTGGTAAGCCCAGTCTCGGCGTGTGGCCCCGTGTGTGCGTCCTGCGCTGCAGCCCTGGCCCAGCTCCTGGTCCTGCCACTGGAAGGTAGTCACAGGGCAACGGGAAAGTGGCAGACTCTTTCTGCAGGAGGTTTTCCCTGAGACCTTGAAGGGATTCAGAAAGCCTTCGGGGCCACAAAACAAGTGCCTGCCGTGAACCTGGAGGAAATGCTGTAGCAGTACCAGACACGCTAACACAGATTTTTCTGTGTTTGGCACGGCTAACTGCTGCAGCAAAAGTGTGGTGGCCGGGATGCCAGCACCTGGTATCATCTAGGGCTTCTGGGGGTCCCTGAGCATACTCCTCATTTGTAAAGTTGTGCCAAAGTCCTTTTATTGGCATGTCTCTGGTTCCTACCTCGGCTGGCTAGGTCGAGTGGAGAGTGAGTACTGCTATGGGTGTTGCAGTCCCATTTCTAGATGTGGAGTGTATGTACATCACCGCTGTGAGTTGCATCATCTCTGCACACGACTGCCTGGCATGTATTGCTCTTGAAGAGAAAGCAGTTAACCAAGTATTTAGTTAATTGAGATATTTTTAAAAAGAGAAAGGTAAAAAATTAGTTTCTGATGGGTGGCAGCCAGTCTCTATCTGCCCTAAACATCTCTTCCTCATCCAGGGAAGCAGCGTCCCATACTAGGGCTTCTGTTTCAGGGCATCTGTTAGTAGTTCTTCAAGTCAAACTTGCATAAAACACCAAAGGACAAATCCCTTTAGTTCCCGACAGTTAAGTAAGTGAAAGTCCTGGCAATTTTAGTACTAGGTAGTATCCAGCTATTTAGCAAGGTGACTCTCCTGCTGTAGTTAGCTATTCTGGTCACCACCAGGACTATGTTGTTTCATTAAGCAGGCACTGTAAAATTCTCTCCTTTACTGCTTGGTTTTCTGCTGTTGCAAGACTCAAATGGTCTTAAATGTCACTAATATGGGCTGCCTTAGTTTTTGTTGAGTGACTGCAGACTATGACAGGTCTGTCAAGTCTTCTGCAGTTTTCACAAAAATTCAATAATGAAAAGTAGCCACAGAGCACTAATTATAAGCATATGTGGAGCTATTAAAAGCTGCAGCCTGGCAAAACATTTTCACATATGCTTGGTTTTAAGCATATGAGAAGCTTCAGCCTCTTAAAATGCTTTGTTGGATTAAGATGAGAATTCCCCAAAGAGTCCAACACACATTTAAGTACTCTTTAAGGCAAAACTAACCTCCTCCAGATACTATTAATAATGCTTGCACATTAAATCATTTTTCATGCAGTCATTCTCAAGCACTGTACATAGAATCTGCTGTACAAGAAAATAATGTGAGAGTTCAGATAAAGCGGACAAAAATAGGGTTCTGAAGCAATAATCTCACATCACTGTACATGCCACGCAGCAGATAATGCAATTCAATCTTATTTTGCTTGTTTCTCTTGAGCAGAAAGAAGTGGAGTCTTCTTTCTGGAGTGATGTCTAGGGATTCAGGCTGCTTATACACAGTTCTTATATCTTTGTGGCAGCATAATGCTCTTCGGGGCCGGAACATGCAACTGCCCTTGTTTTCTAACAAATGAAAAAGTGAAGACGAAATACAATCGATGAGGAAAGTATTTGCTACTGACCATTTACCTCACAAAATGGAGGATGCAATTCAGCTTGTGCGGTGTGTATATATCACATCGATTCCCATCGGAAGACAAGCAGAAAAGAGGTGCCCTGAAGGCCCATTCTTAATGTGGCTCAATACCTGCACCATTATATTACCAACGTACCAATTGTCACTTGTTGGAAAAAATATTTAAGTCTCATGACCTTAATTTTTTCTAAAGACAAATTTATACTTCCCCTTTTTCTCCTATTTTCAGGTGCCCATCACTTGTCATCTTTGACAGCAAATCCAGGACCCTGTCTCTTGAGATCAGGAGGAGCACTGAACCTCAGCTCTACTCTTTCTTGGGGGAGTCAGGTACATACCTTTGGCATAGTTGATTGACTGCACAGCTGTGTAGGTGCTGCGTAGCTGTGCCGTGCAGTTGGTGTGTGATAGGTGCACTCAAGTCTCCCTACAGGACCTGAATTTTGTAATACTTAATCTCTGAATCTCTGTTTGGTTCATGAAGGAGGTGGTAATGGGGAATTTCACCTCTAGGCAATGCAAATAACTGCAATTTTGGCTGTTTGTAGATTACTAATGAGATAGGATGCCTCAAGAGCATTTCTGTGCAGAAAAAAATGGTGCTTGTGATTTTTGAGCATTGCTGATAGCAGCAGCAGGTACTAAGTGCTACTGCACTAGGCAGCTGACAAGGGAAAAGAACAGAAGTAAAAGCAGACCCACTTTGCTTACTCTGGAATGTATAGGTGGATTCTAGGAGGTTTTTTCTAACCTCCTCCTTTCTTTTCAAGAGTATTAAATTAAAGCTGGATGGGTCATGATCAAAGAAAATAAAGGAAGGCAAGGAGAAATGCACTACTTCTTTATTACCACCTACCTGTCTATAGATAAGTGGTCAGATATTTGTTCTCAATGCAGATGTGAATCAATTAGAGTTGTTTTGAAAATTGTCCATTGTAGGGGGAAAAAATGGTAACTAGCAGGATTTGAGGTGCCTGGATATTTTGAGAGTAAATTCTTGGCTAATGTGGACTGTGTGACCTTTAATTATTTAGGTAAATGACTCAAAATAGGTAGACTTGTCAACATGACATATTAACTCAAAGTAATCACCTGTTTCTTGCAGTCTTAAAAGTGTTTGTATACCAAAATAAATGCCAAGCTTTATACTTGTGGGATCCTGATCCTCAAAACAGACATATGTTTAGGACTTCAAATAGTGTACTTGTCTGGAATTGTATGGTTACAAGAGGGGTTGGGATGTTGACTTTTTAGGATAATATGGAAAATATAATTTGTCTTGAATTTTTTAGAAGGTGTCAATAGAAAGAGTAGTGGCCTTGTTTAATATAATTTGTATTGTCTTCTCCTTTGGCTATAAAGCCCAAAAATGTAAGTTTTGGCTTTCCAGCATGAAAGTTACTGCTGACTGTGGAGTTTCAAAGTAAGCATTAAATGGGAAGTTGTGAACTCCACAACTCCCCTTACTGTACACTACAGAGGTTTTCAGCACTTTATAGCCTAACTCTGACAATTCATCAAATTAACAAATTTAGTCCTGGTAACAGTACAGTGCAAGACCTACACATTTCTCCTTATTTACTTTGATTTCTTTTTGAGCAGAACAAAAGGCTTTTTTTCAAGCATCACTTTAGCATTTAAAAAGGAAAAAGGAGGGTATTGCTTTTGTTTCAAAGTGTTATTTGTGACAGGTATGAATTTGGAGGTCCTAAAAAGTGATAAGCTAATAACTGTGAGTGCCTATGAAAGCTTTAGCTCTAGAACTCTGATCTCTTTAATCTATATAAGACATTAAAGATGTGAAAAAGTCTGTTGCATTGAATCACCTAACTGTGCAATCTCAATTTATATCCAGAATGAAATGCAAATAAAAAGAAAAACAAAAGGTAACCTATATAATTTCACATTGTGGCACAGAAATGTGGGTTTAGTGATACAATTTAGATAACATGGGAATTATAATATGTTTAGCATGAAGAATTTGGTAATTATATGAATGTCTAGAGTATGTAGAGTTGGCATAATTTGTATGTGCACATTCTAGCTTGTACACAGAATACGTGGGCATTCACGTCCTCAGTTGATGCATTTAATTAATTTTTGCTCAATTAACATTTTATAAGGTTTTGGAATTTCATAGAGTGTCTGCCTCTACAAGAAATGCACATGAAGTTCAAAGTAGAATGCAGTGTTTTCAGCTTGCTTCTGTTTACTCTCTTCTGTTTGTGGAATGCCTTTACTTAAAAAACAAAGATATAATTTTATTGGCTGTCAAACATTTTTGCATTTGCCATAACATCGGGGGCTCACTCTAGAGTTGTTTGTGCAGATGTCCTTTTCTTCTCCCTGGAGTTCATTTCATAGAATCACAGAATGTTATGGGTTGGAAGGGACCCCCAGAGCCCATCTAGTCCAACCCCCCTGCAGTGAGCAGGGACACCATTACCCAGATCAGGTTGCTCAGAGCCCCGTCCAACCTGGGCTTGAATGTTTCCAGGGATTTGTTGCCCTTGATGTGAGAGGTGATGGGGTAGCCTTTGGGGGGGTACCATTATAGGTGCTTTGGAAACCCACAGGACAAAGTTGTCAGGGGAAGGAGAAAGCTCATGGTGGTGGTTTTATTTCATTACTGAAGAGGTGCTGCTAAATGTGAGTCTGAGCAACAAAGGAGGCAACAACAGTAACAGTTCTTACCGTTGTGTCGAGGGACACAAGGCAAGTGTGTGGGTAACAGGGCAATTTACAGCGTCAGACATAATTATCACATGACTTGAGCATGACATATCTAACGTATATTTTCCTAGGGTGAGAAAGATGATGTCCTTGCTACAGTACGTCCCACTGTTGTATAGAATTTTGCTCAAACTCCCAAATCTTCACAAAAGTATCAGCTCTATTTTGTGCCTTGTGTTTGTTTGTGGTGTGTTTCTTTTTTTTTAAAAGGCAAGCTAATGACTTAATACCCCACCTCAATCTTACGTGTCTAACAATTTTGCTGCCTTTAATTCTCTGCTTCTTAATGCCAGAGTGCATTTTTAATACATAGAAATTATATGAGATGGCCTTTCAGAAGCATAGGTAGGAGCTCTCAATTTTAAATAATTAGTGTCTATACTAAAATCCTTTTAAAGTGACATAATCTTCAGCATGGTGCCCTTGGAGAATATCCTTGGTAGTTAGGTAAGGAACTGAAGAGAAGCTGTTAATCTAAAACGGGTAAGCATATAAACTAATTTTCTGTCACAGAAAAATTGCCTGAAAAGTGTAAGTATATATTTAGGTCTACTATAGCTGTACACAAAGGCTCCAGTTGTTCTTGGCGTTCTACTGGTCTTGGTGTTGCATGGATGTACACAAAAAATGGTCTCTATTGCAGCATGCTGGAACTTTTTTATGTCCTCAAATTGCCCACACTCCTGTACAAAATATATATTTGATTTAAAAATTAATGCAGTAGGAAAATAGTGGTCATTGTAACTGTCAGTTATGCTGCCAAATCCTTAAATGAGTAACTGGCATAGTGTGATGTACTGAGGTTATAAAATATATACGTGTTTATGCCTGCATGTGCGTTGTTAGCCTGTGGTCATTTCTCTTTTTTCCCCTCTCTGTTTAATTTTATGTTGTCCACATCTGTTCCGCTGAAGCACTTTCTAATGTATGAAAAGACGAATACATTGAACTCCAGCAGGGCTGATGCTCATGAGAGAGAGAGAATTTTTTTTTTTTGTTAAGCTATTCAGTAAGAGAGAAATCAGCAGGTATGCTGCCTTTGCTTTTAATGTGTTTGCACCCAGTCCTGTGTGTGGAATATCTTCAGTACGCACAAGAGAGTTTTTTCTAGTTGTAGAATTGAAGACCCAGATGGACACCATGTGGGGCACGGTGCTGGGCAAGTGACACTGCCAATGTCGGTGGTTGTTTCCTCATTTGTAGAAGAGGCCCTCTGCTAAAGGGGGGAATATGATTCATTCCATGATTATTAGCTGGCCATAATTTTCTAAATCTAGATGAAAGGTGATGAAACTTTATCCCGAGTTCTTTTCATCTTTTCAACCAGGCTCCTTCGCGCTAGACTCTAGGGCAAATGGCATGTTTTCATTAGCTACTAGCTGGATTCCTGCATTAGTGTGGGCTGTAAAATGTGAGGTGTGTTTTAGGAGTGTTCATAGGGATTTAGTGTGGGTTTTGTAAATGCTGAGCTGTATGTAACTACCTGCAACTCAAAGACCTGTCTCTGAAAATGCTTAAATCGCTTTGTCTCATTGATTTTCTTTGTTCCCCAAGGCTTATAAAGCATCTTTGTTAATAAGATAGTAGGTCTTTAATGTCCCAACTGCAAATATCACACATATACTTTTGTCTTTACTTGGGAAATATAATATAAAGGTATAGTAATTCCAGATTATCTGTGTTGATATTTCACATATGGGTCAGTATTGTCATTTCTGGAGTCATAACCCAGAGTAGCCCAAGCAACATTCAGTGTTCAAGGAAACGATGTTGTGGTTTGTTGCTGGTGTGCTGGAGCCAAGAGCTGGCCCTGACCCCACGCGTACCTCTCCTGGTCGTGCTCCCCAACTTGTATCTGTCCCCTCAGAGGCTCTGGCATTCCAGACCCCCTGTGAAGCTCCTGTCACTGAACACAACCCCTCATTCACAGGGGACGCAGACTACCAGACGGACAAGTGCTATTTCAACGTATACCAAAGTATGGGGTTTTGTTAGTGGTAGGAGTTTCACGCAGAATAGCGGAGTGTTTTAATATTGCAACAGTGCAGTTTGTATTTTAAATGTGTTTATAACAAAGCCTCTGTGAAGCTTCCTTATACCTCCTCAGCTGTAATTACTATGCAGTTATGTTTTATCCTTAAGCAAATCTTGAAGCATTGCAAATAAATTGTAAGTTATTTATATCCTATTCCTAAATATAACATTGAACATTACCACACTTGTACTGTGAACGCTTTTAAGGGATTGTGCTATTTACTGCAACTTTTAATTGATTTGCTGCTACTATTTAGCAAAGCCATCTCCTGCCACAGCATGAGGGCCTTGTGATACAGGCTATCGCTGGAGTTAAATTTGGTACTGAAGCTTTATAGAAGTTTTTACAACATTACATCTTAGCCTTGTGGTGAACTGTCTGCAATTTATTGCTGTGTTTTGCAGCAAGAAACTGGAAAAAGAAATTGATGTTGGAATCATTTTATCTCCTAACGTCTGCATAGACATAGTTAACCAGTGACATTGGCTTGGCGGTGGTTTTACAGCACTTTTTAAAATGATGCACGGAAAATAAATCAATCAAAACCACCCATTCCTACTCTTGGAATGGATGAGGAGCTTTCATGCAACTTTCATGTAAAAAAGATTAGACTACTTCTATGCCTTGTAATGTGTCTAGGTTAATTTCTTAATATTTCTTTTGTTGCATAATATCAGTAGATTTCCTTTTGCTGGGAAGTGACTGAAGCTTTCCTGTTCTTCACCTTTGGCAGCTGATACTGTACATGGTTGTGGTCAGCTTGTAAATGTTGTCCCCCCAAACACAACCAAGTTCAAAGGCTTTGGTTTCATGGAATTTTGTTTAACCTGTTTTGCCCGATCTTTGGGATGACTTCCCTGCTCCCTGTAGGGAATGGGCCCTGGGTTTTAGCTCCAAATATTTCTAAATGGTGCAAGATCTCTTGGACCACATCTCATGGGGCAGCAGCGCTGTCAAAGCAACCCGAAGTCATCTTCTGTGTTGAGCTGTCATGGGACAAGCAGGGACTCTGCCAAATAGGCAGCAGCTAATTTAACTTGCTGCCAGTTACTATTACTCTATTAAATTGTGTTGTATTGTATTATATTATATTAGGAGAGACTTTCCAATTAGATGGTCCAGTAGGCATGATTTCCTATGGGGAATCAGCCTGGATCAAAAGGAGCATGGAAGACAAGCAGCTCTTTACAACTCCTCCTTCTTATAACTATCAAGTAATTCCCAGCTGTTGCCTGACAGGAGATTAGCAACTGTCCTAGATAATAACGATACCTTGAGTGTAAGAAGAAACCTGTGCCGGGTAGGGAGAGGAAAAAGAGAGAATGATATGGGAATTCTTGTTGTGTACATTTAATCCAAATGTAGGTAGCAGCCAAAAAGCCTGTGCTCCAGTGTGTCCAGTATCAACAGTCTAGGAAATACCAGAAAGCAAGGGAAAGGAACCCACAGGCTCTGTGTTTTCATACCATCATATTTGAGAGGTTCTGAAAGTTAAGTACTAGGAACTTGTTTTTCTAAATGAAACCTGTCTTTTATTTATTTGCAAGGCTTCTTCTGGTTTGAATAAAATGAGCTATTTTACTGAAATTTTTTTAGGTCTTCCTCATGGCAGAAGTGGCGTATCCTTTTGTTCATTGATGTTGCTGTGATTTAGATAATAATGCATCCCTTTGCCTGTAACTATTATTCTGGAGGCAGTAAAAACTCCTAGGACTAGAGACTGATGCCACAAAAACGTATATTGATAAGAACATTTAAACACTGCAGCACCTTTCAGATGTTGTGAACCGTATCCAACATCAATAGCATATTGTGTCAAGAGAAGAATAACATACCTGTGAAGAACATAAAAATAAATAATAAATGGAAAATGAAAAAAAAATACTCCTAGTTTTCTCATATTATACACTGGAAAAATCATTTTTGTTTCCTTATTTTTCAGTATTAAGTAGAAAAAAAGGAGAAATGGTGCTTTTTTTAATGTAGCTAACTGAAAAAGTGAATGACAAAGATTAGACAACTTTTTCTCAGATAAAAGTAAGGTGGATTTATTAGGACATAGGCATTTATAATTCTACTAAATGAGTATGTAACGTACCTTTTCATTTCTATATATCCTGACAAGGAAACAACCATGTGTAGCTAGCTACTACAGGTTTGCTACTACAGTATTTTGTCATTAATGACTGTTACCTTAAAGGGTTGACAGTGGGGTTCGTAAAGAACCCAGGATGGAAAGAGAGACCTGCAGGACTTTCTTACCTCTGTTTTGCTTCATGTGGCATGTTTAGTTCAAAACGCCCTGAATTACCACATCTTTCCCCCGTATGTTTATTTCCTCCCCCTTTATTTTCTTATAGAAATTTGAGTAGCTGGTGTGACCTGATGGCTGAGGCGTCCATGCGATGCCCCTGAGGAACCTGCCTGGTCCACCTGTGTGAGGTGCTGGACTCCTACGCGTCTCTGCTGAACTCTCCACCCTTTGCTTTCTTAGTTGTTCCTTAACATATAAAGCAGATGTCTGTCTCTGTCTCAAAGAATATGTAACGCTGAATATATTCAAAAGCTTGTTTGCTGGTTCCTAACTTCAAGAGTGTTTAGGTGTCTTTAAAAAACTTAACAAGTTTATTTTCAACGTTAGTGATTATGGGTTTTTTCCACATTCTGGAAGGAGGTGCATGGGTTGCAAAAGGTAGTTCAAATGAAAAAACCAAATTGACTGCAAAATGCTGCATGCTAGCATTTTCTGAACATTTTATTTTTTGCTGACGAGACTCAGCAGTCCCGGAAAGAATACAAACAAAATCTGATTAGAGGACTTCCAATAGCACAGCAGTGACCGGCTCAGCAAAGGAGAGACCGCTACACATTCCATCTGCTAGTTTGTTTTAGTGATACTGATGGCAGAACTACAGAGGATGTTTTTGCCCTTTATGCACTGAAGATGTCTTTATGCATATACTGGCCTTTTCCACTAAATGGTGGCTTCCTTGGTGTCTCATTGAACAAGTGACGTCATAACTGATGATAGTTCACATAAAATGAAGTAGAAACTAGGTGTGGTGTGTGTGAGTGGTTTTTTTGTGTGTGTGTTTGTCTTGTTTATTGTTTTTTGGTTTGATGCTTTTTCTTTTTAATAGGGTAGCTATGAAAAAAATGAGCTTCTGCTTTATCCAGATGTGTCACAGCCTCAGGTCTGAACTTCAACAATGGGTTGTTGCAATTAGGAGCGAAGTTGTGGCAAATTCAGTAGCGAGTCCATTGCTTGGAGCCCCAAGTCCAGCAGAAGTAGAACTTGCATCCAGGAATGTGGTTACTCGTACAAAGGTTTGAGTTTAAATGAATTGTCTTCTATTTTGCAAACAGCTGGCCACAGATTTCATTTGCATTTGAGCTACAGCCTGTGCTGCTGTAGCCTGCACTACTGTGAAGTAAGTGTATGGCCTTACAGTACAGGTAGCCATTCCTTCAAACTGGCCACAGATCTCAAGGGAATAATTTCCCTGATGGAATGGACCTCCAGACCTGAATCTGTTTTCATCCAGCCTCCCAGAATAGGTAGGTGAGTAGGTGGCACGGCAGACCCTGCTGTCTGCATAGTAATAGTGCATACAGTAAATAAAGATAACTAGTCTTTAACAACCACACACCACCATCAGATTTTAACAGCTTCCTCAGAAGAACTTTCTGGTGTGACTGCAGCTGGTTTTGAAAGTCTGTTTACTGAATGTGGAATCCTGTAGACCTTAGAAATAAGAGTAATGTAAGAATGGAGAAATAATGTATGAAATAATTGACATTTATAATGTTTTCTGCTGAGTTGTTTTCCCACCTGTGAAACATAAGCATCCTTTGTAAATATATGGTCTTTAATATAGCAATAATTTGTTTGTGCAATTGGTGATAGGTTTGTATCCAAAGTGGGTAAAGTTAGGCGTGATGTACTGGAGTTCAGCTCCATTCCATCAAGTGCTTCTGTTTCTATACTAATTCTGGAACAAATTGCCTATCTTGGAGAACACTGCAATGGTGTGGTGTTGCTGCTTCTTACAGGTTTTTAAGTACAAGCTTAACCATTGGGAAATATCTGACATTCCTTAAGAATCCTCAAGTTGATTTTATGACGACATTTAACATTAGCATTTGTCATAAAAAAGGGTTTTTTTTGAAGGGAAATAATATTATTTTAAGTAAATTTTCCTTAGTTTTTTTATGTGTTGTTTTTATTAACAGACTAAAACGTCACTTATTTGTTGCATTGTGTTTCACAGATATGAAAATGGGAAACAAGATATGCTTCATTTTTTATGATTTTTCCCATGTGGTTGTGTATGAAGATCAAAGATAATTGCTCTGCTTATAGAATCAGCATGTGCGTGGAGATTTAGTAACATCAGGCATTGTTTAAAATATCAAGGTTCAAGTAAGTAGGTGCTTGTAGTCTAATTCTCCTCGTTTGGCTTCTCGGCTCAATCTGCTAAATTCAGAAAACCATCAGATACGCAGGTCTCTGAGCTCCAGGGTTCAAGTAAGTAGGTGCTTGTAGTCTAATTCCTCTTGTTTGGCTTCTCGGCTCAATCTGCTAAATTCAGAAAACCATCAGATACGCAGGAGGTCTCCGAGCTCCAGACAGGTAGGGACTAACCCCCAGAGCCCTCAGGGACCCAGTAATGCCCAGCTCTCCCTCCCTTCCCTTTAATTAGGAGGGAAAGGTAAGCTTGCATCTAAGTAGCGTGCCCATTGCTAAAGCCTGTATTGATGAAGGTTAGTTAAAGACAAAAATCTCTTCATAAGCTGAGAGCTTTCTAGACATTTGTGGTTAGCACAATTGCTGTAGAAATCGCCTGAGTAATGAACAGATGGGTAGAAAGGTGTTACTCGATTTAAAATGTCATTGCATATTGCTCGAGGCATTTAAGGGCTGCCTTTATTGCACAGCTGAAAGTAGTAAGGAGGAGACTTTTAGAGTGCCCAGCCCTTGGCATTTATGTTCTCTGTTCATGGACTCATTTGTCAAACTCTGTTTGGGAATCTAGATTGGTCCAGGCTTTTAAATCATACTTGGATAGTTACTTGTTGCCTACAGTGGTGCTGGAATGTATGGTAAGGTGTTCACAGACAATGGCAATTCACATTATTATTCTTCCAAGATCTGTAATCTATGAAGAAAAATGTTATTTCAGCTGGAAATTCCAGCTATAGAGTAGAATAGTTCCAGTTGGAAAGGACCTACAATGATCATCTAGTCCAACTGCATGGGTATTTGGTGATGTGAGGATAATTTTTTCTCACTTCTCTTTTGAGTGTCAGATCCCTGTCAGGAATTAGCAGTGAGGGGACTGGCTGAACTGGGGAAGGAAAGCTGTTGGCTCTGGAGACTTGTTTGTTTCCGTGTTTGTGAATCTAACCTCAGAAGCTTGGGAATCGGGTCTGAAAAATGGAAAGGATTTATTTAAATAGTGTGGGGTGGTTATTTCTCCATTTTTGCTCCCACTTGAGTAGTCAACTCAGTCAATAGATTCAGTTGTCCCCAAGACGTTTTGGTTGCTGATCAAAATATAGTGCTCTGACACATGGGACAGCTGTCTGGGCTCCCTGCAGTCCGGGTGTCCACAGACACGTCTTGGCCCCCAGAAGGGTTTAATGGTGTTGGTTGCTTTGGTGCAAGAAACACTGGGATGCGGGAATAGAAATATCTACTCAAGCATTTTATCTTCAGTTTAGGGGTACAGCACTCAAATTGTTTTACTATCTAGCTTTTGTGGGAAAGAGCCACAGGTATGTTTTCACAACTATTAAGTTGAATGAAGAAATAAACCCACAGAAGTTCAGAACCAGATTTCCCCTAGTTTAATAAAGACAAAAATCAGTATTATTTATAAAGAAGCATACTGTTAGTCCATAGACCCAGGTCTAAAAATCTGAAGGAAACAGCCACCTGCACTGTCTGAAAACTGAAAAGCAACTGAAAAAGCAATTGGAAATAATTCTACAGATTTCTGTAAAAGGAATACAATTTTTGGTTAAATTCTACTGTGTGGTGTAAGAAGGTCAACAGAGTTTATTTTCTGTAGGATTTTTCCATGAAGAGAAATAGGGGAGAAGGATAAGAAAATGAAGCTGCAACTGGATTATACTAAAAAGAGCTGTGACATCTGATGCTGATTCTCCTCAGAATTTAAATATGAAACGTCCCTGTGTGTGTCCCAGATGTTGTCAGAGCCTATACTGAGAGCGGAAGTTAGAGAAATGTAGGTCTGCATAATGGTAACTCCTCCCCACAAAAGTACCATCATCTTTTTGCAATTACTTGAAGCTCACAACCCCAAAAAGGAGCAAGCAATATGCAGGAACTTGTTGACATTTATATTCTCCTTGCTTGACTTGTATGAGAGAACAAGGCTGAAGAGACATAAAAAATGCAGAAATCGCACAGCCCAGTGGGGATATACTTCTATATTTCTCTGATCAATGGTACCTGGGGGGTGCCAGGGTAATTTTGTTTTATCTGTTGCTTTGGTGCCAAGACTTAACAAAGCAATGGTGAATTACAGAGCTCTCTCCCTGCCTTGTATGAGTGCATACACACACACACACACACATATATAAATTGTGTGTCTATATATGAAATACATCCATCTAACACTGTGTTTTTAATAGGAACATCAAGTTACACTTTCTGAGAGGAGGGGAGAGCCGAAAGATAGAAATAAGAGAGCATATTCACACTACATAATTTTAAACATTTCTAATGTCTAAACCTCCTTAATTAGGAGCTGTTTCTATTCAGTTGTAACGCGGGAAGAAAAGCCGTTGAACTTGGAACCAGAAATTAGGTACCTAAAGGTAGGTGCTGTGAATAGTGCCCCGGCTGCTATTTAAATATGTGATTTTCAAAAGTGCCGGGCACCTGGCTGCTTCCACTGACAATTTATGTCCGTGGGTGGCTGCTTACCTGCCTCGGCAAACAGCCATCACTGGGGGAGCCTCCAGAACTTGCCCTCCCTGCTGGCTTTTGTGCTCTTTGAATGCAGAACTGAAGGACCCTGCACAAAGCAGCTTCAGCAAACCAGCTCCAGAGATGGCTTAAGCTTCGTGTGTGTATAATGTGTAATGTATGTTACAAATGAAATGTATGATTTCAGATGCATATATATATATACTACTGCATATATGAGTAATAGTGTTTAAAGTCAGTATTTTTGAAAGGAGTTTTCATGGAATAGTTCTATATTTAGAGAAAGAAAATGTTAAGGTGAAGTTCACTTATATCCCTTGCAACAAACTGCTACCTGAGCTTTCCAAGATCACTTCTGCCTATACATCGGGATTAAATCCCCTCTGAGACAGCTGAGGAACAGGAAAACATTTGCATGAACTCTGCTTTCTGTGCTTGAACATGAGCACATACTATATTGGGAGCTGCTTTGAATTTGGAAAAATGAGATGAACATAAATGGCATACAGTCCAGCATGTGAATCATGTAAGTTTTAAAATAAACTTAGTTTATGCAGACTTCAGAAGGGGCTTGACAGCCAGTGGACCCAAAGAAAATGTAACCTCCTGGACCTGGAATCTGCAAAACCCCAGGCAGCACAGTTGGAGCCAAAAGGCGACTCATGTTTCTCCTCCATGAGGAAAAATCATTCACTTCTTGCACAATCTCTTTCATCTAGTGGAGGAGTTTACAAAAGGCAGGTAGGAAAACTGTAAAACTTGTGAGTGGGAAAGACAGCCAGAAATGTGCACCCCACGTTTCTAGATGCGGGAGCTCTCTGCTCCATCTGCTGGTGAAAATAGCAGGTTTTACCCCAGAGTGGTTATGTATGTTACTTAATGAAAATACTTCATTCATGCAGTTGCCAGAACAGTACAGAGTGCTGTCACTGCGAGAGAAGTTTTTGAATGCCTGGATTTCCCTTCCTCCTTAGGAACAAGGTGAAGAAAGGATGAAAACCCCATCAGGTATTTTTTTGAAAGAGAAGTCAGGGGACAGCAGAGAACTTTTGTGGTATCTAGATTATTGAAGTGACTTAGGTAGAAATGCTTTTAGGACTGGAGACCAACAAGAACATCTATTGTGTTCTTGTCCAGATGCCAGTCAATTTTGGTAGGCAGGTAAGGGATGTGGTTGTGCAATGGTTAGTAAAGGGACACTCACACCACTGCGTTCTCCTATGGGGAAAGGCTGAGGGAGCTGGGGAAGTTCAGCCTGAGGAGAAGATGGAGAGGGGACCTCATCAATGCTTATAAATATCTTAAGGGTGGCTGTCAAGCAGATGGGGCCAGACTCCTTTCCGTGGTGCCCAATGACAGGACAAGGGGCAACAGGCACAAGCTGGAACACAAGGAAGTTCCACATAAACATGAGGAACAACTTCTTTACCGTGAGGGTGGCAGAGCCCTGGCACAGGCTGCCCAGAGAGGTGTGGGGTCTCCTTCCCTGGAGATACTCAAAACCCGCCTGGACACGTTCCTGTGCAGCCTGCTCTGGGTGACCTTGCTCTAGCATGGGCTGGGGTAGACGGTCTCCAGAGGCCCCTTCCAGCCCCCACCATGCTGTGATTCTGTGAAAGTCAGTCAGGTGGCCAAAGGTACTGCCAGGAAGAAAGGAGGGCTTTACACTCTCTGCATAACTTTTCTTTTACTGTGGTTGTGTGGTGTATTGTGTGGTGTGTTTTTTTTTTTTTTTTTTTTTTTTTTTTGTTTGTTTGTTTGGTGTGTTTTTTTTTTTTTCCTTAAAATATATCTGTCTCTCTGTATTAGTATGAGGCTTTGGCATACGTGTGAACAAGGAATCTTCTGTGTACTTCACGTGTAGAAAAAGCATTTTATTTTCCAAGTTTGTGCAACTTACTTATATGAGAAGAATCCTAAGTGTAGGTAACCTGTATTTTGACTGGCCTCCTGATAATTTATTTCTAAGTGATGGAAATGGTCCCAATTTGGGGTATGCACCAGATCTTACTGTGAATTATTTCTATTCCTAAATGCTTCTGATGATTAGTGTGACATCCTGTTACGTGGGTTAACCTTGTGAAAATATCTATACTATAATAATGATAATACAGCATTTTGAGCAAAGAAAGCAGTGCTGGTTTGCAGGTGATAAATATGAGCATATTATGTTGTTAAAATGAAAGAGTGGCATCCGGGTAGGCTGCCAGATGTTGTCTTGCTTTGAACACTTCTCTTAAACCTCCACAGGCTTCTCTCTGAAACTCACTGACTACTGTTTTTTTCCCTGGGAACTTCATCTGCACTGGGTGTCAGTGTCAATATTTTCTGCTTTGCCAAGCTAGCCCTTGCAATGTTTTTTCCTCGGGTAGTTTATTTGCTGAATTATTCTTTAATTTGCGAATTGGCTTGCAAGAGCTGGCATGGAGAAAACACCAGAGGAGATACAAGCATGTTCCAGGTAACGCTTGTGTACCTCTTCCTGGGGACACCCGAGAAACTTGCTGGATTTGGGCTCTTGGGGCAGAACCTTCCTCGGATGACAACTGCTGGCTGCCAAACTGGCATCTGCTGACACAACTGAGATTGCACAGATGGGTATAAACCACTGCGAGTTTAAGCTTCTCTTTGCACCCAGAATTTTTTATGCTGTGTGTAGAGTATCACGCTGTGTTTTTCTTTACTTTTCCTTAACATTTTAATTGATGACCCCTTGCTGTCTTATTTGTAATGAGAATGCTTGGGAGCTTACTTGTCTCAGTCCAATCCTGCGTCAGTGTCCCAGGCCGTATGGTGTTAGACTACATGTAACCATGGAGGCCAAATGTCCTAGATTTTCATTGCATCTCATCTGTCTCACTGTGCTTATGAGTAAAAAAACCTCGAAGACAGGAGTGGGTTTAGGAAGCATGGAGTACCATGCAGACACGCAGGAGGGAGGATTCTCAGGGCTGATTCACACTGCCGCGGCAGCTCGCGTTTGCATGGAAATGAGGATGAACTCAAACTTAAGGTCTGTTGGTAAACAACGTAGTGCAGCCTCAGACTTCAGATGCTGCAGTAACCTCCTTCACACAAACGCACCTCTGTTCGCTCTGCGTGAGTCAGAGGCCACCACCCCAGGTAGTGTTTGCTGATCTTTTATTGCTGCCCACGCAAAGGGAGAGTTTCATATACAAATGCTTGTAGAGGCATATACAGCCAAGAGACTTGAGTCATTTCGGATCAGGGGCCTTAAGCAGGTTGTCTACTTCTCCAGGTCAGTTAAACAGCTTGTGTGTCTGACAGAAATCTCTAAATGACTCTGCCAGGGCTTTGCCTCCTGCTGCCACTCTCTCCTGTGGGGTGGCTGCACATAAAGAGCCTGCAGAGCTATCTGCAAGTAAGCGTAACACTGCTCCTGATTTACACAGCCACACACTCCCAGAACAGTGCGTAGTGTTAGCATTTCACAGGTTTTTTGTGGTTTTTTTTCCTGCAAGATGTTTTTTGGTTGTCAGTGGAAGAGAGAGGAATAATTTTCAAGGCAGTGAAGGAAAACTTGAAAAGTGCATCTGCCTAACATAGCACGTGGATATGGACCCCTGTCCTGTCCTGCAATGTGGCACTTCTTCCCCCACCAGTAGTGTTGCCCCATTGATGTCCTTGTTATTCTGCTGCCAGCTTTGCCTATACCTCTTCATTGTCCTTAGATGGATTTCTAACCATCTCTGTTTTTTTCACATTTATTATTTTTTCTTCCCTTTTCTGCTTTATTTTCAGAATGAAATAAAGGGAAGAGTTGTTCCCATTTCAAATGTATTTAGAGGAAGGGAAGAGTAAGGTTGGTAACAGGAAGGGTGTGCAAGAAAAGGCTGAGAAAGTGGGAAGAGGGATTTGGTTGGAAAAAGGGAGCAGAAAGTGCCCCAAAAGGAGTGGAAACTGGATTTGAGTGTGGAGTGAATGAACGTCCAGATGAAGGAGAAGTATTTCCTCCCCACTACAGTGGAATAGAATACAAGTTGCATGAGCCATTGCCAGCATAGGGAGGCAAGTATTTTAAACATTTTAAATTTGATTATTTTGTTTGTTTGTGTTACTAGATATCTTGACAAAAATGCAAATGGCACCTTAGCAACTCTGTGTGTTGAACCTTATCACTTTCAATAGATAGTAGAAAGCAAGCAACTCCAAGGTTCTGGTGGGTCTCCAAGCCCACTCGCAGTCCACAGTGTATGAAGAACAGAGGGGTTTTTCATGCTTGTGTTCTTTTATTCAATGGCCTCTCCGCAGTTAGGAAAACAGACACAACGGGCAAAAGTACAGCTGGCACACAGCACAATAAATGACTAATTTTCACTCAGCAAAGTTCTCTAAATGCTGCTACATGCCAGACTCTGTGGAGCCATTTCTAAGATCTCAAAAGAAAGATTAAAAACATCTCGAGTACATAGAATTGACAGGAAAGTAAACTTTTCTGTGGAAGGGACACAAGAAGCCAGATGGTGACTGTTGCACAAAGCCAAACAAATCCAGTCTCTGAATTCCTAAGGCGTATAAACCTCTGCAGAGAAATTAAATTTCTCTGAAGGAAAGTGAACTTTATGCAAATTTACACTCTGTCATAATTCTGTCATGCAGAACAAAGATCTTGTAATTTCCCAAAGTTGTCCTTTCCTTACCCTTCTGAAAACGTGTTCCAAAGGATAAAATAAGCAGCTTTTTCACTGAAGCAAGCTGGTAAGGAGAGGGAACAATTATATGTAGCAGGGGGGAATCAATCAGTAGTTAACTGTGCTCCTTTTGTTGTTCTTTGGAATAGTCCTGTAGCCACTCAAAGGTTCATCTTTTGTTGCTGCATCGCACAGTTGTATGATGATGCAGCCAGCTCTTAAAAGGAGAATGTGACGGATGATCTGTGGCTTCAGTTCACAGAATTTCAAATACGTTCATACATGCCTAAGAAGAAATTGATTGAGGTGTATTAATACACACGTTACTTAAATTCCTTGACCAGTGAGCAGCAGTAATAAAGTTTAATAAGATGTTGGCTTGCATAAAGTAGACTGTAAATCTAGGAGTGTTATGCTGTCACTTTGTAGAATTCATTTTGTCTGACATTTATTGCCCAACTTAGTTCACTCTATTTTGAAGAAAGATGTACTAAAATTGTAGAGCATGTGTCCTAGAGCATCTACATGACAGACAGAGTGGAAGGATTTACGTATGAGGAAAGGGATTATGGAAGTTTAGAGGGCTGTGGAGAAACCATCTGTAGGGACATAATTGACGTAATGGTAAAGGATGATAAAATTACGATGTTGTATTTAAATATTTGTTATTACATTCTGATTTTAGCTTAGCATCCAGGACCCTATGATGGTCTTCTCTATACATGTTATGGCACTCTCTGAGAAGATTAGTGAAATGGAGTGGAAGTCAAGAGAATGAATTAGCTGTAATCAATTTGAATTGTTCTAATCACGCGTGACCAAAGACGCAATTATCTTTATCTGCTTTCCAGTCTATATATTAAAGTTCATTTTTCAAATTTAAATTAGAATTGACTTCAAAAGAAAGAGTAGCACTTTTCTGGACAAAATTGGATCAGCTGCTAGGCTTAAGAGTGAATAGATCTGGGCATAGGAGCAAGTAAGTATTCTTCACTTTGAGGTCATGGCCCTAAATAATTATTGAAAGAAATCAAACTAGTTTATCTCTTTATCCTTGGAAATGGAAGCTTTGGGGCATTTTTGTTCCAAATGATAGAAATGATAGAAGAATATAGGACATATATTTGATGAAGAATAGTTGCATGTTTTTATTAGACCTAAAGCTTGGGTTTAGATATGTGCTGAGGTATTTTCCAGTGCCTGTAGCTTTCTTTGTGATCAGTTGAGCAAAGCTTAGCAAAGTCACTCTGAGTGTTCAATTTAGCATAAGTGAATGTGCACGAAAAATGGGAGGGGACTGAGTGGGTTTCTTAAGACAAAATAAAGACATTTATGATGCTTTCTTTTTTCTGGGTTTGAGAAAATAAAGATTGTCACTGCTTTGGTATCCTGTACTGGTAGCACAGGAGTCTGTGCTTATCATCCAGGATGGATGATGACATTTGCAGTGAAGCCAGCAACTAATGATGAGTGATGAGAAGTGATTAAAAGGGCAACCCAAAATATTTATAGTTCATTGGTGCTGCTGCAGTGATTGGTAGGTAGTTAACGCTTGTGAAATAAAACTGCAATCAGCCTGTAGCAGTTGACCTCCAGCTGAAAACAGCTTTGTGCAGAAGAAAAACTTTTGCAGACCTCTTTAGGTGTACCTGGACCTGATTTTTCCCTTCTCCTGTTGTACTTGGGGTGTTCTGGATTTATAGCTGAGTAGAGGACAGATACAGAATCAAATACTGGGTGCTGGAGATCCCCAGGCTCTCACCAGCAGCTCAAGGTTTCTGCATCAGCTCGAGAAACTAAAGGAACATGGGGTACTGGCTGTGTAACCAGGTGTGGAGAGTCAGTGGTTTTTGGTTTAGCTTGTTACTTAGCTTTTGGGAAAGGTGGTCTGCAAAGCCACTGGCAGATGCACTCCTGCCAATTTTCACAAGTTTTGTTAACAAATGACTTCAAACTTTTCAGAAATATTACCTTCCTTCTTTTCCTGTTTATTTGTCATTTGTGAAATAGCAGGTGAATATTGATGAGGTTGAGAAATAGCTGTTGCCTAAAAATAAACATGTATGGGAGGAAAACGGAAATTTCACTAGTGTCCCTGGAGGTTATGCCCTTGTATGTGTAGGAAAATCAACTATTCCCTTATAATCCATAAACTTCTTGAAAACCCTTGCTGTTTCTGTAGAAGGAATAGTGGGAACGGGAGAAAACCTAACCTGATGGAGAAATATTCAGTTCTCATCATTAGCTTTACTTGTTCTGTATGCACGATCTGTCCCCTGTATGGGAGCTTCTCACACATCGGATGTGTTGGACCTTAGATCTGGTTTTGTGAGAACTGACAATGTGGTAATGCTGCAGTAATAGGCTGTTTTCACGCTGCTTCTTGCAACAAAGTACTTTTTTCCTTCTACTCCTCTGCGTACATCTAAAATTAAAATAACTTTAAAAGATTAGTTGAGATTAGTGAGAAGAATTTAGTGACATATCTTCTGTGATGCAGAAGGCTAAAATGGATTAACCAAGTGGCTTCTTCCAGGGCCCTCTGCTGTGATTCTGTAACGCAATAGAAGTGTAAACCATAAAATAATAGAAGTCCAAAAAAAAAATAAATTGCCAAGCCTCTTTGTGAGGCAAAATTGTGATGTAAAATAAGTTTATAGTGGTGGTAACACGAATAAAATATTGTAATCTTTAGAAATGGCAATAAAAATATAGCTGCAGTAAAATAATTCCATTTGATTGATTTCAGGGGCACTTATTACTTTCTCTGTTGGTGTTTTGACATTTGTAATATAAGATGGACTTCCACAGAGAAATCTCCTGGAGGGAACAAATTGTTCAGCCTTAGAGACCTGTTAAAACTTTTCAGTTGTTTTGTTACTTGAATGTTTTAAGTGCCGTCTCTGTGGATTTGCTGGCTACTTCCTTTGGGAGTGTTTGTCAACTCTGAGCGATGTTCTGAAATAGGGAAGAATACTCTTTTTGGAGCAGCTTTTGTTTCATGCCTTTTTGTAGAAAAATGTTTTTGTTATAATGGATTTCAGTATACCAATATGTGCATTTTATCATCGGTCATTGGGAGACCCAAGGTGTGTAAATACTACTTCTGCTAGCCCGTTGCATGGCTTTGACTGCGTCTGAGTTCAGTATGCTGCAGAATCGGGAGAACAGATGCATTTAGTCTACTTAGGAAATCAGAAAGCTTAGCAAGTCAGAACCGATCCGGAGCGCATTTCAGAAAATACCTGGTGCATTATATAATGGCAAAGTAAACTCTCCTACAATTTAAAGGCGAGAGGTTCAGAGCCGCGAACTGCAACACGTGTCACAGCGGTACAAGGGGTTTAATGTCTGCAGTTATGTCATACAGGAGAATCGATGAGCATTTATCGTAAGTTAAGCCAGTGAAGTAAAACAGAAAAACATATGACTGGGTGACCTTTGTAGCTTGCGTGATGTCTTTTATCTGGGAATCTCAGAGGACTGTAAGCATTGATGAGCTATGCTTATAACAGCGGTACAAGTAAATCTTTTCACTTGGAACTCATAGGATTTAACACAACTTTCACAGTCAGATGAGAAATGTAGTCTGTAATTCAAGTATCTGGGTTTCCAGTCATATTTTTATTACTATGTTTTCTTTCTATCAAATGTAATACAAGGCTTTTCCTTACTACTCTTGGATGAACATTTTCCTTAAGCTAGTTTGTACCTGGTCAGAATAAAAAAGAAATGAAACATGGGGTCCGTGAAAGAAGGAACTCTTAAACATGAATTGTTTAAACCTCTGCATAAATGCCCTATGTTAGAATGAAACTGTCTCTGTTTGATTGATGGAGATGTACCAGATCTGTGAAATAGTCAGATTAAAGGTCTAATCTTCCAAAGAAAAGCGGGTGGGGATTTGTGGTTTGGGCTATGAATCACAAATAATTAAATTGGAACAATTGAGGGAGCTTTACACTGTAATATGGGGGCAACTGTGAGTCTTTCTTGCCACTGAATTTAGGAGGTTTAAGCCATGATCCATTTAAGGGGATGGTTTGGAAAGACTTTGGCTACAGAAGCAACAACAGAAAAAGAAAAAAGGTTTCATTCTGGAAAGAGCAGTCCATGTACCAGTGTGCAATGGTAGTATTGTAGCTAGACCTGAATTCTAGCACATTTGTAAGTCTTGCATAACACGTTGGGGGTATTGATTATAGCAGTTAAGTAGTCAATGCATCATGTCTCTGCCGCGCTCTCCAAAATCAGCTGAGACCCACCTGAGTCAAATGTTCACCTGCATTCATTCCTTCCTGGTCCAAACTATGGCTTTAATTGTTTGTGCATTGCTTTCAGCTGTTATTCTTCCCTTTTTTACGCTAACCAGCCCCTTCTCAAAGTGACAGTGTATTTTGAAATGTACCTTGAAGCTTGCTGGGCTTAAGACTTATGCTACTATCTCTCTATAAAGACTCTATAAAAGGTATTTTTTTTAACGCTAGCTTTACAGGTTTATAGTGGTGTCTGTAGTGAAAAGGTAAATGACTGTAGCTGTTCTTGAGACACTGTTATTCTGTAGAGTCTGTCTCAGAAAAGCCTCTGAGGAGGGGGAAAAAAAAAAGGTTGGAGGGGATCTCTAGAGGTCATCTTGTCCAACCTCTCGCTCAAAGCAGGAGTGACGTCCCAGGTGGATCAGGGCAGTTGAAACCTTTCTAAAGACAGGCTTGTGGGTCAGAATTCAGGGCAGTTGACACACCAGGAGGTGAAGGAGCTGCAGTTTCACAAGGCTGTCAGGCCTGTCCTACTACACGCTGAGAATCAGAAGGTTTAATCTGATCCGCTACCTTCAGTTAAAGCTACATCACCACCCCCCAAAGCTAACACAGTTGAAAGCACTCCATTTTCCTAGGGAGGACAAGGTCTAGGTGTTGTGTGGTTGGTGGGGTTTTTTTGGGTTTTTTGGGTGAGTGTTTTGTTTGTTTGTGTGGTTGGTTTTTTTTGGTTTTGTTTTATTTTATTTTTTTTTTAAATAATTGTTGTTATTCTTCATAGCAATCAACTTAGAGCTGGGGATTTTTAAAAATTAAATTTTCTTTTTCATACATCTTACAAAGGTGAGAGCATGTATTGCTATTCTCAGTATTTTGGATGAATAATGCTAGGGTATTGAACATAGTTAGGGAAATTGTCTTATGGCGGTGCTTGCAGTAATTGAAACCATGAGGTTTTATGCTGGAAAACAAGATCTTCAAGAGATATATGCATATATGAATATTCATATATTTACATGTGTGTGTTTGCAACCTGTGGCCTTAAAAGATGACAAGAGACTGTAGCTTAAGTATTTTGATATGGGTGGGGGGTCCCAGGTGGGGCTGGTTGGGGCCATTAAGGGTTCTGACTTTGCTGGGACTCTCAGGGTCCTGACTCTGAGTCCTCAGTGCGATGAAGGACAGCCCAACCGTAGTAACTTCTAAACTCTGAAAACTTAATACTTTACTTCAGGGTCCTAAATTTTGAATTTGAATGCCTGGGCTGGTAAATCTGGACTTGAGGTGGGATGGAGCCTTCAAACTGTGGATGAGATCTGCCAAAATATGGTGAAGGAGCAAGTTTCTGGTTGAGTTTCTGGTGAGTTTCTCCAGGATTGTGCATGGCGGTTTTGCCGAGTCAGGGATTCGGTGGGTAACAAGCAGCTGCTTTGCTGTGCATGTGCACGGCTATTTACAGCATTACTTACAAAATTGGATGGTACAGCTGAAGCAGATACTCTCTCCCCACATTTCAATTTCAGACGTTTACTAGCAATAAACTCTAAATGTCATTGCTTTCGGTCAGATGTTATTTATTATATTGTAGTGTTTCTGATGGTAGAATACAGTTTTCAAAGGGATCTGAAAATGTGTACATTGAGGTTCCAAATTGGTCAGTGAAAATTATTTTTTAAAAGGATATTTTTTTCTGTTTGAAATGAACATTTGACCAGCCCTATCAAAACATAAGCTGGATTCTTAATCTGGTGGTAAACCTGTCTCAGCTGATAATTTAGTCACACTTTCACCTCCTATGCTTGTTAGAGATACCAGTAATACTCATATGCCTCTGCTGAAGCTGTAATAAATTTTATGTATTGTGTACAACAATGGTAAGATGAACAATTTACAAAAAAACAGATGAAGATAAACTGTGCATATTTCCATCTTGTGCTGTGACAAACATATATGCCAGTCTTGCTTTATGACAGCATTTAAACTAAACAGAAATTAGCAACAGAGCCAACCAAATCCACTGATCTTTCCTTAAGGTTATATAGTGCTTTCGCTTTATGCTGTTCCTGGGCCTTGAACATAGGTGCATTTCTAATGCTGCATACCTATGGTGTTTTTTTTTTTTTTTTTCCCCAATTTACATCATTTTAAGAAATAAGATTAGCTGTGTCCTTATGATATGTTTACATACACTGAAGGCAGAATGGCAATCCATGTTCTGTACTTGAATAACCTCGGCATATAGGGTCTTTGGATGTGAAATGTTTTGTTATTATAGCATCCCTGTTTGCTTTTAATTGTGCTAAACGGCATTTAAAACCCTCCTGAAGCAGTGATGGGCGGCCGCTCACAGTATTCAGGTTCCAAGTGCCAAGCAGAGCAAATGATGATGAGTGGTCACAACCCAAACAGCAAGGAATATGTTTGTGGGAGATTCCCCTGAGGCCCACCAAAAAGAAAAAGGGGGGGGGGTGTTAAGGGTTGGGGAGAAATAAGAAACAATCACTATCACATCGTCTTTGGAATCTGAAGTTTGCTGAAATTGAGGATGATTGGGAGACTTTTTTGAAAGTGCACTTCTGATCTGTACCCAAATGCTAAAATAGACACATTAGGGCTAGCTTGGCAATAAAAAGACTGTACTAGGAGATGAAATTTTAAGTGAAAAAGTGGAAATAAAAGTGAAGCTGAAGTTCACAACTGCTTATGTACATTTTATCTTGCTCTGTAAAGATGAAGGACTATAATGTCTGATTTGATAGTTATTTTTGTGCTTTTCACTTTAATAATAGTCACCGAGTAGTCATGATCTGAATTTATTTTAGAACTAGCACAAGATACACTGCTTATATAAAAGACGACTAATGTAGAGATACATATTTGTCTTCTGATACTTGGTGAAGAAGACAAATATAAGAGATCAGAGGACATTCTGAAATAATCACTTTAGAATTTTTTACAAATTAAATTTAAACAAATTCTACTAGGTAATTACTTTTAGATTATTTGTTTCAGATCCAGCCTGCTTTGCCCACTTTCAGTTGCTCTTCCTGTGACAAAGTTAGAAGGTGAGGATGTGAAATCGTCCCCTGACTAGTGCAAACAAGATGTTTTTCATTTGCTTGACTGGGCTGGGCACTGAATGCCGGTCCTCAAAAATTTGGCCTCTTTGAAAAGCAGTTCTCTTTCAAACCCTTCAGGTTTTGTACCCAGAAATGACGGTGCTTATGTTACTGGTTGTACTTTGAAAGTCTGGCCTTGAAACTTTCACATAAATTAGGTTAAGATTCCGTGGGGATATTAATCAGTGACATCCTTCGTTTGTGTAATGCAGTACACTCCAATTAGTTCTGGAAATGGGTAACTGAGAAGTGTGTTTAAATGAATTTTCTTTGAACAGCCAGTTTATTTCCATTGACACTCAATGGATAATCCTTTGTGTAACGGAGATGACAAGATCTCTTTTATGCGACGTAGATTTTGTGATTAGATGCACTAAGCTACTTTAAATCACAAGTAGAGGTAGCCTCTTGAGCTTTGAAAGTGGTTTCGCTTAGGCGGTAAGCTCTACATTAAGCTACTTATACAGTGTAGGTTGCACAGGGCATTTAAGAGAGATATTCTGTACCCTAAAGGATCCAGATAGGACACTAACGGTTGTGTATACAGTATGTAAGACTGAATCTACCCACAGATTATTACTGAGTGATCCTGGGGAACTCAGCAGCTGCTAGCAGAAACTCATGATGTAAGGAGGATAACTTCTGTAATTGATGCTGTAAGGGAAGCTGAAGAAAGGAAAGTATAACCACCCATGTTTGAGTAAGACAACAGTGTTAGCCTCAACACTTCAGACAGTGTCCCGGGAGCTTTGATAGCTGGGAGTGGTCAGTGCTCCTGTTCTGCTGGCAAAATTCCTCATCTGCTAAATTTCCACTCAGGACAGCAGCGTGCTTGCCCTTCTCCCCTGGCTTTTCTGTTACTGTTTGATTTATGGTTCTTGATAGCTTTTGCATCAGAAGGAGTTTGCGTTTCAGTTAGTAATCCTTCAAGCTTAAGTACCGCTTGAATGTTTTATATCACAAATTAAATTAACGCTTTGGTACAGTTCTTTAGATGGGTATTAGGTCTAATGCAAAAGGAGGCATGGTTCCAGCAGCATAATACCTACTTCTGTACGACTACCACCATCTAAACCACCTCTCTTCTCTACAGTAATCCAGGGTGGTGCTGCTTACCTAGAAGATCAGGCCACAGTTAAGTGTACATGTGGCATATGTGTTGGGTTCCCATTTTCCGTTTGATTTTTTGGCTATTGCATGTGTGCTGAGGAAGAGGAACCTGGGCTCTTTAGGGATATGTGATTATACAGATCTGTACTGCTAAGGGTAGAATTTGCCCTCTTGGATCATCCCTTTTATTGATGGGCTTGCCACAAAGGTTAAAGGGAACTTCTTGCTTTGAAGCAGCCCATCTGACAAAGTAATACCTTTATTTGTTAAAAGATTTTCAAGCTTATAGACCTGGAAGAGCCCCAGTAAAATCAATGAAAAACTATCCAAGATAAACAGACTTACAGATGAATAAATGCTCACTACTATTTTTAGTCTGAGCTCACAAAATCTCTTCCTGACTGCCTGGCCTTTTTCTCTAATAAAACAGCTAATTCCCCAAATATTAATAGAGGTGTATTGGCAGATTTGGGGCGTGCAGTTCTTCCCGAGCTTAAACAGAGGGAATGCAGTTAGACAAAATCTTTTCCAAATGAGCCTGTAAGTACTTGTTTAGCAAAGTTCCTACCTCACCAAGGACTGATCTTTCCACAAACTCTGAGCAGCGATGCATTAGAGAAATAGTTAGCAACACTGCAGCAAATGGAAGCTTTACTTGTTCATTACTGTAGCTAGCACAGGAAGGATTTCTGTACAAGCAGACATAAATAGTCCTCTAATTTACTGGTGCAATTTTCCAGAGTGTTGAGTTCTCAGAGCTGTAGTAAAACATATGGTTTATGTGAAGCTTGGAAGATTATGGGAAGAGAGAGTGGAGAGTCTCTGGGATAATCGGACCTCTTACTCTGAGACCATGTTTTGCCTCTGCTTTATGGCTTATCACTGTAGGTACATTTTGTGTAGACATGAAAAAAAACTCTCCTGTTTTTTCCATGTGTTGAGTGTGTCTCATTTGAATGGCTAGGCATACCAGCATGTTCTGCAGTGAAGGTCCTTGTTCTCATCACCCTTGGGTGGATCCCATCCAGCCACATAGACTTCTGTGTGTCTAAGTGGTGTAGCAGGTCACTGACCATTTCCCCTTGGATTATGGGGGCTTCATTCTGCTCCTCGTCCCTGTCTTCCAGCTCAGGGGGCTGGGTACCCAGAAGACAACTGGTCTTACTATTAAAGACAGAGGCAAAGAAGGCATTAAGTACCTCAGCCTTTGTCACTACGTTTCACCCCCACATCCAGTAAAATATGGACATTCTCCTTAGCCCTCCTTTTGTTGCTATGTATTTATAGAAACATTTTTTATCGTCTTTTATGGGAGCAGCCAGATTAAATTCTAGTTGGGCTTTGGCCCTTCTAATTTTCTCCGTGCACAACCTCATGACATCCTTGTGGTCCTGCCAAGTTGTGTACCCCTTTTAGTTTGCTGCTGTATCTTCCTCTTGCCCTGTGTATCAAAAAATGTGGGGTTATTTATTTGAGTATCTCTCTAAACCACGTTGCTTTGATGGGGAAAAGCCTAAGCCTGCAGAATGCAGTTCCTTGCGGTGGCATAGAGTCAGGGGTATATTCAGAAATTTTGTCTCTTTGAAGTGGGTATAATTTTGCCTAAAACCAATTTACAGCATAGCTCTGTTTAACTAGTATGTCCCTTTTTACTGAAGTAATTTGATGGTCTAATGATGTGCTGGTATGACTTTCAGGAAATGGACCAGACCTCTGCTATGGGAGTGCTTTGTGGCTGTGCCTCTGGCATCTCCAGTGACCAGAGATCTGTGAGAGGTACTAGCATGGTTAGGTTGCCCATGTCTGCCCTAGCCCTTGAACTACACGTGGCTAAGGCTTCTACCTGTTTGAGTAGAAGCCAAAAATACCTCCCTGGATTTGCTCAAACCTCCTATGGCCTGCTCCTGCATGCTTGTTGTGTCCAAAATGTCAGCTTGTCGGGACTTGGGTGTTCACATGTTCTAGGAAGGATTTCCTGATCTGAGGCTCTTGGCCTGTGGTGCATGCCTTGGGAAGGCAGCCAGGAGGAAAGGAAGAGTGAGGACAACACGATGCTCGCCTTGTGTCTCACAGGAAGAAGCTTCTCTTTGCAACTTGCTTTTTGTGGAGTCTTCACCTTATAACTAGGCAGCCTGTACCCTGCTTTTGTTAAATGGCTGGTTTCATGATACTTGAAGAGTATTTGTATTTTTGACTAGCAAACTCTTTGCCATACTGATGGCTTTTATTTACATCCATGCTTCTCTGAAGATTATAACCTAGCTCACCCTGTAAGGACGAGTAACAGATATGGGGATGAAGACATTAATCTCACTATGTGGGCGGCAAGTGTGGTAGCCTGCAGGGCTGTAGCGAGACAGCAGGTGGGAGTAGTAGATCAGATCAAAGACCGAAATGACACCTCTAGCACTGCTCCAGAACCGCAGCTGGGGCGGGACAGGGGTTTGGCGTGAAGATCTGCGCTGAGCTTCGTGTCTGGAACAGCAGGAAGGTAGCTTGGAAAAAGGTAACATGAGTAGGAAAGATGACTCTCTGCCTGGTTGCCTGGACCTGTGCTGCGGTCAGTAGCCCGAGCAGGGTCCTGGAGCCTCAGGCCTTCACGGTGAAGCTACCAGCAGCCCAGTATGGCAAGCAGCGAGTGTGATTGAGCTTGTGTTGGCTGTTAGGGGATGCTTACAGGTAATGCACAGTTTTGTTCCTGGCATTGGTTGTCATTGTCTTGGGCAACTGTGAACAAAGGAAGTTTAGACTCAGCACAGTTTCTTCCACATGACTGCCTCCTTAAATGTGTGCTCAAAAGTCAGCTTTTATATCTTTTCCCCAATCGTATTCTTTTGCTCGATCCTAAGGTGCTATCTTGCCATCATTTCCCTTTGTACCTCTGTCCCACTTCTCCATGTGAAAAGCTGGGATCCCAACCATCTTAGGTTCAGGAAAGGATTTCCTTGACAACCATGTCCCTTACTAAGCAGGAAATCTCGTATGAACAGCCCAAAGCACCTGCTGAGTGTTGATAGAGAGGGATGTTAATTGGTACAGATTTGGTGTTGCACAAATTTGCGTATCAGTGAATCCTGCTCATTTTCATAAAAAATATGTATTTTGTGTGATGAAAGTGTATTTTCTTTTCTAAAAGAGGATTTAGCAGAAGTGCAATTATCAAAGGCCTTTAAATATTAATCCCAAATAGCTCACACATTCTCTGTGAGCTGCTTTACCTGCGTTACCTGCAGCAGAAGTAGGCACTGTATTAAAAAGCACAAATTATCAACATTTCTTCCACACACCCCCGCATTCCTCTGCTCCGTTGTAACAGCCAAAGGCTCTGTGCAGGGCAGCACTGACGCTGTGAGGGAGGTTTGGTACCTGCCTGGTCGATTTACAAACTGAATTCCAAGTGTAGGAAGGAGTCTTAGAGGGCAGGGTGCCCTTTTGCCTGACGGGCAGCCGGGCTCCCACAGTCCCGCAGAGCCCCTGGGTGCGCTGCACTAGCAAACACGTCTCCCGTGGGGTTTACAACTGGGTGTCATCTTCACTGTCAGCCTGACACAGGAGTCTGTGTAAGGGCAGTGTTTGAGTTAACTATTTTGATCAATAACCACTTGTTACTCAGGGAAATCCCATCATGTAGACAAGCCCTGTGCAGTGCTGGTAGCTCTGACATCTTTTCTTTATCCTGTTGACAAAAAGTACTGGAATATAGCGAAGAGAGAACTGTCTCTGTCGTGGCCCTGCTTCGCTGAGGTGAGGTGCACTTTGTCACCTAGATTATACGGCTGAAGCTCGCTTTTGTGCTCAGTGACCCAGGAGATGTTCAGCCTCAGTTTTCTGAACTGTGAATGCGGTCGACCCCACTTTGCGCATATACCTTTTCTCCTTTCGGTGCAAAAAAAGCGCAAATGCCAACAGCACAGGGCAGGACAGGGAGAGATGTAGTCAGGACCTGGTTTTGAGCTACTTAGTTTCCGTTGCATTTTGGGTGGCTTTGGGTCACAAGGTGGTGCAAAGCCATTTCTGTTAAGACAAGCTACTGAACTACAGAGCTGAGTAAGACAAAGACTCAACACTTAAAATACAGGTTTTCTTGTAAATATTTTGTACTTACAGATACAGATCAGTTGTTGCAAGTCCTTATGTTTTCTTAATATAAATATCTGCATCTTATGGCAAGTATTATTTTGATATTTGTGGTGGATCACTAAACAACTAACACTGTAAAATTAAAAGTGCTTTTTGGTAAATGTATTTAGAAACAAAGACAAGTGTCAAGAAGAGTATTCTGGTAACTTGTGGAGACCTTTTCCCTCCTTCAGTAACACTCAGTTCCATGGACAGGGCGTCACATCATAGCGCACTGGCTTGCAAACAGGGAAGATGCTCTTAAATACATACTTTTGGGTTTGTAAAAACACTTAAGACAAAGAAAACCCTTTACCAAAGCACTAAAAGCATAGAGAAAGGGATTATGATGCAAGTCTTCCAAGGAAAAGCACTGGGCTACAGGCAACGCAGTCGGAAGCACAACAAAAGGCTTCTGAGGCTTAGCAGAGGCATGCAGGAGATGGTTGGCTTGCCTGCCTGCGTGGGGTTGGGAGAAAGGGCATTGGGACAAGATTAAAACCTTGTCCTTAGCAGGATTTCTGCATGGTTTGCACAGCTGACTGGGAAGGCAGAACAGGCTCAGGCTATCAGCCGTTCTTTCTCTCCCCAAGTGTCGCTGGGGTGGGGGAGTGGGAGGGTTGCCGCTGAGCTGTGTGGCCAAGAGGTGCGTGCCTGGCCTTGCAGCTCTCAGCAGGAGGATGCATACGTGGTTTTAAAATACCTCCTCATAAATCCCTTTCACTTGCATGAACACTTCTGCCTTAATTTAAAATATCTGGAATATATAGTACAATGGAGATAGTAATTTCTGTAATACCTAAAATGGAAGGCAGCATGGGGAATTCTTGCATCCCTCCACAGTGGCAAAATAGATCATGAAGTGCACAAAGTACAGAAGCTAGTCTGAAGATAGCTTTTGCTACCAAAGCGTTTTGGCTTGAATCGAGTTTTAAAATTGGAGTCAACAGGACAACTCACCTGAAACTGCCCAAGGGTCCTGCTTTCCAGGGCCTTTTGGATAAAAAGTATTTTATTTTCCTGTAGATCAGGTTACGTGCAAAAATGCCAACATAGGGTTATCTGAAGATGGTGTTTTTGAATTTATGCTTTCAATTGTTTTCTCCTTGTAATAGGTGTGTTACCCAGATGTCAACTCCAAATCCTACAATGGTACTGCTATCTTGGCTGCTCTGTGTGAGCATTAAAACGCATGTCAGTAAAAAGTTGTTTGAGTTTGTGACTAAAAACTGTTTTCATCAGTGTGCTGGCAGAATTCTTGAAGCAAAGACCCCTGAACTACTGTAGTGAGACTTAACCCATGGTTCTAATCACCTATTGTCATCAAAAATTTCTTGGTACCTTTCACAGCGGTAAGTTTATTAAATCTGATGTTTGAACTAAGTCCATTTTGGGTAATTACATTGTGGCTACGTGCCATATTACATCACAGTATTTTCTTTTGGTGGTTATTTCCCTTCTCATCCTAAAGTATGGGATGGTAGTCACAGTTTCTTCTACAGTATTTAAATATACTTTATCTGCTTTGGTAAAGTTAAGGCCCATGATTAGCACATGCTCATCTTACCAGGTTGATGGAGTACTGAGAATCAATGCTGAGAAAAACTGGAGCATGTGTTGAGTTGAGAAATGGGCTGTCTAGTGAGAGCATGGGCACTCTGGAGTATGTCCCGTGGCTTTTGTGGAGGTGTCACAGCCCCCTTTGCCGCCTCGTCTGAAATGAGTCATGATTAGTGTCTCAGTCATGAATCTGCATGGATTTGCTTAAGAGGGGGGAATGTTCTTTGTTTTTCACCACTTCTGCATTTGAAGTTTTGATCTTATGACTTGCTTCAGTACCTCAAGTTGTGCAGTTAACTTACCCACATCCTACTTCTGCTGAAACATCTGTGACATGAGGTACATCATTCACAACAAAAACATGTGACAATTTCTGAAAATTTATGTTGAATATCTTTGGCTATTTCTTGAATTTGCAAAATCAAAGGCCAGTAATACTTCCGCTGTAGTCTGTGATGATTCAGAGAACGACAGGGTGATTTTGTGGTTTCATAGCAGGAACCCAAACTACTTCTTTTCTGTTTCTGAAAGAGTGATCATCTCATCTTAATTGTTAAATCCAGAGTGGCTCCAGACTATCCTCAGTCTTATGAAAGAGTGAAAAGTGAAGTGGTATTTGCAGTGGTTAGAGCAATATTGGAACAAATGAAAGCTGCTATTAATGATATTGGCCTACTTCTTATCACGAAACAGGGTGTATTTGTGTATTGCACTCAGGTGCTGTTATAGATGGAAAAAATAGCTTAAACTGTGAATGCTAATAGGCAACAGGTAATTGAGGGTCCTGGTTTCAGCCAGGATGGAGCTAGTTTTGTTTTCAGCAGCTCCTGTGTTTTAGATTTAGTATGTGAAAAATGGTGATAATACACTGCTGTTGGTTGCTGCTGAACGATCAAGGACATCTCTCAGCTTCCCAGGTTTTGTTAATGTGCAGGTGCAAAAACATGGGAGGGGCACAGCCAGAATTGTTGATCTAAACTGGCCAAAGTTCCATGCCACAGACGGCATGGCCGGCGTGAGTGAGGGTCAGCCATTGCCTCTGTTCTCTGGTTCCTTGTTCATTTTCTGTTCATGTTCCCTTCTTGTTAACTTTTTTTTTTTCCCCCTTTCTGGACCTGTTTGTTCACTCATTTGTCTGTTCCCTCTCTCTCTCTCTGGAACTTGCTGTTCTGGGATGGCTGAGGGGGAATATCCCTGCTCCCTGGCTGGCTGCTGCTCAGGACAGGCTGTGTCCGTCCTTGGGTGGTAAGAAATTGCGCATTGTTCATTTTATATATTCTATTATCCTTTTACATTATTATTATAATGAATATATTTTTATGTTTTCCTCTGCCGTCCTGGTAAAGTGTTTTTAGCTCAACCCGTGAGCTCGCTCTCTCTCTCTCTCAGATTGTGCTCCCCACCCCACTGGGGAGCGGGGTAGTGAGCGAGCAGCTGCACAGTCTGGTTACTGTTTGGGGTTAAACCACAACATTTTGTGTATGTGTGGGTGAGTGTCTGAACTTCTGGAGTCAAGCATGCTGCTTCCTAGAGGCTGATAGAGTATTGGATTGGGATCTTATTTGTGTGAAGAATCTAGATCCACAATAGTATTTTCTCTTGTAAGTCCTTTCTGGTGTGGCATTAAACATAAACATTGAAGATAGGCCTTGAACATCCCATAGCTGGAGGAACATTGGTTTCTAAAACTGGTTTTGCTGGATCTGGCTTAATTCCTCAGTGACTTTTGGATGGCACACCAAATCTGAGCAGCCACTCTTCTTCCCCAGTTCAGCGTTTGTGCATGGCATGCAAATCTGCTCTGACTCAAAGGGAAAATCAGATAAAATAACTGATGGAAAGCTGGAAAAGTGAAAGTATAACATGATTTTAAAGCAGACAGATAGAAATACCCATAAAAACATGAGAAGTGTTTGTACAAGGTCTCTACTTCAGACTGTGCAATGGCTTTGGCATTCAGTGTTGTCTGTACTGGCAGAGAAAGAATAGCAAGAAAAGCAAAGAAAACAAGAGTTTTCTTTACCTCAGTGAGAAGAAACAAAATCCAACTGACAGGCTGTGTGGATGGATAACTGAAGCCAGGTATTAAGGGAGAGATAAGGAGGGAAGAGTGGAGATTAATTTCAAAAATATGGAGAAGGAGGAAGAAAAATCCAAAAGAAATGCTGATGAACATGAAGGCAAGGAAAGAGGTTTAGATGTGAGGGGGGGGAAAACAAAACTGAAAAGATACTGAAGTGCTTCTGATGCACTTAGTATGCTGTAAAACTTGGATTATTAATTTCTACCACCCGACTGTATCATATTTGAAATTCAAATGACAAAAAAGTTGTATGTCTTTACTTTTTTGTTGTAATCTCCATTTAAGGAAAATGGCCATGCTGTGCTGTGAATCGGAGAGCAAGCTGTTTGGCAGTGGGCTACAGGCTGCCACTCCTTTAAAGCTCTCCATCAAGTCCAGCCATCACCCGCTGAACAGAAGATACCAGAATGCAGAATGCATTCTGTACTATTACAGCCTACCTATACCAAGCCAGAAAATCTGCCTATATGGCACAATATAGAATATGCTTCAGATTCTACTCTCTTGAGTTACTGCATTTGAGGATCATCTTTTAGCCTAACTACCCAGCACCTTGCCTGTTTTTTTTTTTTTTTTTTTCTCTCCTTCAGCACCGGACTCTTCAAAGTGCATCTTTTTATCTTCCACTACTCCAGCTGCAAATAAAATGTATGTTTTTTTATGGGGCAGTCTGAGCAGCACAGCTTTCATGGAGCACATTAAACAGACCTATTTCCACCTCTGATTCCAGCGACTGTTTCCTTGGTGCAGACACAACTTCAAAGCAAGTTTCTTTAGTAATCAATTGTTTGTCTTGCAAGGAGCTGGGATCTGTTTTGTACATGGAGAAGCGGCTATACTTTCTCGTGGCTTTAATCATGCTCTTAAAGAAGCCTGTCTCCTGCAAAGCAGTAGGAAAGTGGGTATTGAGGCAGCGAGGATCTGCACTACTCGCGCAATGCACCGTCTGCCAGCCACTGCCTTCGGTGGCACTGGTGTGCACGGACTGCCGTATCCTTCACAGGGTAGGGATAACTCAAGGAGGGGGGCTGGGGGCTTGAAGTGACATGAGGGCACATGAAGAGAGCTGGAGTGTGCCAAAATCAAGGGGCGAGCTGCTGTCTTCCCCACAAATCAGAAGTGGGCAGAAGAAGCAAGAGCACAGCTAATTGGAGACAAAATCTGCATCCTCGTACATCTGCTTCCTTCTATCAGGGACATTTCTGTTCCCTGCTGTAAACACTTTGTCCCTCTCCTAGCTGTGCTGTTGTATTCTGCTGCTCTTTCTCCTGTTTGTTGCTGGTTTGTGTAGCAGCTCAGGAAAGTGACTTTCAGGTCAAAACATTGAAAACTGGCCCAAGGAGAGTCCATCCAGCTAGGAAACAACTCCTATCATAGTGACAGGAATCAAACAAAACATGATCATGTATGGAAATAACCTGCTTAGATGATGCTGAAGTGGAACTTACTCCATCAGTGGCTGGGATTTTCCCGCCCTTGAAGAAGCTGGGAGATCCCCCTGAGATTTGTTTTAAACTTATGTTGCCATTTGTGGGGAAAGTCTTGTGTGACTTGCAGTTTGTGTCCCTATGACTTCTCAGTACCTTTCGGGACCTGCTTTTTGGGAATTCCCAGGCAGCGATGGTCTCTGGGAGAGCCTTGTAGAAGTAGCTCATGGCACAGGGAGCCTTAACCTCAGCATCACAGATCTGGGAGAGAATTTGAAGTCTTGTTATCCCCCCTGCTGCCTGCTTTCCCCTCCCTCTTGGACATGGCCTTGCCTGGAAGGCCCAGGAAGCTGCAGGGGGAGCTGCAGGGTGCTGTGTGGATTTATGGTGAACTGAACCTGCTGGAAATAACAAGAAATTTGTTGGATATTTGAAACGTGGTAGGCAGGAAAGAGATGTTTGTTGGGAAACCAGCTTTCTGGTTTAATATGTCTATAACAGACAACCGTTTAAACAGGACTGTTTTTCTGACTCAGGAGTTAGCATGTTTTTGACATTGTCCTGCATGATATCCTTGTCTCTAAAATGGAGAGACATGGATTTGACAGAGGGACCACTCAGGATAAGGAATTGGCAGGATGGTCGCACTCAGAGTTGCGGTCCACGGCTCCGCGGGCCCCGGGAACGC